>PVJD01004072.1:0-145811 GCA_004026545.1 Mormoops blainvillei | reverse complement strand
TCTATATATTATAGGCCCATCAACACAACTATATATATATACATATATATATAGTTTTATACAAGTGCTTTTTTAAACAATTAAATAGAAGAAAAGAGAAAAATATGCATTTATACTGTCTTTTATGGTTACATATTTACCTAGACCAGCGTTATTGTGTGTGTGTGTGTGTGTGTGTGTGTGTGTGTGTGTGTGTGTGGCAGGGTGAGGGGCATGCCTTGCTTTGAGCCTGAATAATAATTTTCTTTAGTATTTTTTGTAAAGCAAATCTGCTAGTAGCAAATTCTCTTCATTTTTCTTTATCTGGAAATGTTTTTACTTAACCTTCATTTTTGAAAACTATTTTAGCAGGACATAAGATTCTTGGTTGACTATTCCACCCCTGCCCCACCTCAGTACTTTGAATATGTCTTCCCATTGCCTCTGGCCTTCATTGTTTCTGATGAGAATACAACTGTTAACCTTATCTGGGTACTTTTATAAGTAATGAGTCATTTTTCTCTTGCTACTTTTAAGAATTTTTCTTTGTCTTTTGTCTTTAGCATTTTTACTGTAATGTGTCTGTATGTGGATGTTATAGGTTGAATTGTGTCCCCCACAGAAAAGGTATGTTGAGGTCCTAACCCCGAATACTTGCGATGTGAACTTACTTGGCTTTAGTGAAGTCTTCCCTGCTGTGCGAAGGATCTGAAGTCACTTTTCAGAGGGTACAGTCTTGGTCATGCTAGGATGACATCCTAGGACGACAGTGTTTTCAACGGGGCTCTTTTTGTCCCTTTCCCTGACCTCGGTTAAGCTGTTTGGCTTTGTCAGCATCACATCAAGCTCTTGGCGCCCATCAGTTGTTAGCCGATTGCTCTGTTACTTCCAGCAAAGCTCTGAGGCACATATTGCTCCAAGTCTGATCCAATTCAATTTGGGTCCCTTTTTAGTCTTTGAAGTTTCTTTTGAACTCGGATGGGAACTTCTTAGTTGTCTCTTTCCCTTGTTCTCGCTGGTAAAATAGCTGGCCTACTGTTTAGTTTCTTGCTGTCATGAACCTACCAGTCTCCTCTTGATCAGCATTAATTTTGAAAGCATCCTAAGGCTTGAATTTTTCCACATGGTTTCAAATAAAGTCACTTCCTTTGCAGAAAACTTTTTAGATCTTTGTCCTTATGCTTGCTTTTCCCTGGAGCTGGGGACATAAAATAGTGCCCATTTCGCTTAGATGACACCCTGCTTTATGGTCAGGGTGCTGGGCAGGGTGAGTAGGTCCTCTTCCTCTCAACTTGCTTCTCCCAGCCTGGAACCTCTGTCTTACAAGTGAGCGTGGGGAAGCCAGCCGGGCCCCATTGTTTCGAATGTGCCCTGCCTGATATAGAGCCTCCACTCCATGAGCTGGGCTAGCCACATTCCTCTGGAATGTCATCTCTGCCACATGTAGCTGGGGAAGATGAGAAAAGCTGGTGGTCTGCACTCCCTGGGAAGGTACCAGAACCCTAGATTGGGAGCTGAAGGAAAAGGGAGCCCTATCTTAACCAGCCTAGAGTGGAGTTTCCACCATGTTGAGCAGGGGAGAAGGAAGCTTAGATATCAAAAATTCTCACCATTCTTGCTGCGTTTTAGTAGGGTTTTTTTTTAATAAATGTTTTTGTTTTCATTTGCTATATGCCCTTAGGACAGTTTCCAAAGACTTTAAATGATTGGGTTTTTTAAAATAAGTTTTACCACTTATGCTCGTTTCACTGGGGAGTAGGTCTCCAGAGCTCCTCCTGTCACCTCCAAAGTGGAACCCCTCTGTAATTATTCCTTTACTCTTCTCTCTCTCATGCCAGACAGTGAGCGCCTTTAGAACAGGGAAGGTGTCCAAATAATAATTGCTGTCTATATTTGCTCTGTGCCAGAAACTATGCTATTCTGTGAATGTTACTGCTTATTCCCTCAATAGCAAGTTGGTTATTATCACCAGTCCACAGGTGAGAAAACTGAGGTTTAAGAGATTAAGGAATTTGCCTGAAATCTCACTATTAGTAAGTACTGGAGCCAAAAGCCTAAACCAAGTCTCTCTCTACGGTCTCCACCAGGCTACCACTGTATCACACTGCCACCTGGCAGAGCGCTCGGGGTCTAAGAGCTGGGTAAATGAATAAAAAAAATTATAAATCAATGAATAAATAATTAAGCTCTTAGGTACAAGAAGCCTAAGAATATCTATTGGCAGATGGCTACTGTCAGCTCCTTTCACATTTTGCTTTCAGGCTGACTGATGTACCTTCACTGCAGCCTCTCCGACTTCGCTAATTAGTGCCTTTGCCTTAATGGCAATCAGAATGTAAAAGAGCGACTTTAATCCTAAATTCACGAAATCAGATCGATGGATATTAGATAGCCACAATGTTCAGGAAGCATAACACTAAGCTCTCTGGAATTTGCAAAAGGTCTTTCCTTCAAGTTTATTTCAGGGACAGATCACAGTAGTATTTTTCATACTATTTGATTTTTTGCATAATTCATCAGTTTGGCTATTTTTAGGTCAGTCATCTTTAAAGCTGTATTGTTAAGAAATTCAGGTCAGATATACCATTCACAGAATTATTCTCCCTGAGTCTCCATCTGACAATTACATTGATGTGTTGGACACCTAAAAGTTGTATCAGTAGTTTCACTCCAAAAGTGAGCTTTATTTCTAAGTTCCACTTTTCTTTCTTTTCTCCTGTTTTGTTTTTAGAATTAAATTTTCATTAGCCAAGTAACCACATGAATTTATTCTCCTTGTGAAAATCTCTATGGATGTGTGCATATATGAGAAAGAGAGAGAGGGAGAGAGAGGCCAAAAAAATTTTTAAAAGCCGGAAAAGATATTCCAAATGTAATATAGTAGTTACCTTTAGGGATGGAAATTGGAAGGGGAAGACAGACCCTGCTGGTCAAAGAGATACTAGGCTTATCTGTAATGTTTTAATATTTTACAAGGAGAAATTACCCTCCTCCTCTTTCGTTCCCTTTCCTCACTGTGATTCTCAGTGAAAATATGTGAAAATATATATATATATCTATTTCCCCACATGTGTATGAGGTAAATTCAGCCAAACCTCCTAGTGGGCTCCCAGTGTCCCAAGGAATCATTCACTCCTTCTTAATTGTTCTCTCCTGAGTGGGAGAGAGGGGGTAGCATTATTCTTGCCTTTGCCTTTTTCATCTATAGAGCACATTTTCTATTAGCTCGGTCTGTTGCAGTTTGTGGCAGTTTTATTGCTTAGATTATTTGCCAGGAAACACCAGCTTGATCTTGAAGAAGCAGAAAGAATTGAAGAGGGGCTTCTAAAGGCATATTCTGTTACCAAGAGCAAGCTACTTCCTTGCTTACAGATTCGAGCGGAGGCAGCCTGGGGAAGATGGATTGGATAAGGCACAATCCAGGCGTGTATTTCAGCCATCCCCCCCAAACGACACTCTGTAGTTAATCACAAAAGGATGCGGACTGTTGGTTAGTTGAGTGCAATGTGGTGGAGAGAGCAAGGACTTCGGGATTTCACTCCTGTTTCAAACCCTAGCTCCCTCTCTAAGCTGAAGGCTCATAGGCAAGTCACAGTCTCTTTCACGTCAGTTTTAGTTTCTCCCTCCCCCCTGCTCTCCTCCCCCCTCTCCTCATGCTCCTTTTCCTCCTCCTCCTTCTCTTCCTTCTAGAATTAAATGAAATAACATTTGAAAGAACCTAGTTCCATTAATGCAGGGCACATAGAGATATCCTGTGATTGACTGCCAGTTTTCTTTCCCTGTGCCAAGACAGACAAAGAAATTCTTTCTCCTTCTGGCATTAATGTGACCTCTATTTCTCCTTCTACAAATATGGGAGCAGTCTTCACCCATGCCCATCTCCTATGGCACTGTTAATGACACTCTTAACAGGTAAGATCCCTTAGACCAAGTAGAGATTTGATGCAGGAAAAAAAATAAAGTACCAAATGCTGTTCTGATTGAGGTTTGGAGTTGTTATAGACCTAGGCACCCCTTCTGAAGCAGTTCCTGAAAAAAAAACCTTTAAAGATGAAAGATTTCGAATGTCCGTCAGAGCAGTAAGGCTTGGACTCCTCGAGGAGCAGTAACCCCAGGCCGTGCCAAATGCTCCCGTCCTTCAGACTGGGGACTCTTGTGAGGAAACCATAGCTGGCAGGCGATGTCATTGTCATTATTTGCATATAATGTGAAGGACATCTAACAAGTCTGAAAAAGAAAAAAGTAAGTAAAGTCTTCCTGAGTGGGATGTTGCTTTCATCAAGGATTTCCTGAGAAAGCGAGTATTAGGGAAGCTGGAAAAGGGAGAGTGTTGCATTCAACTAGCACCTCAGGAAACACCAAACCTACTAACCCTAGGCCTACACGGTGCTCAGCATTTGTAGTAAGGAGCCTGGGGCTAGAGAGGCCCTCAGTTGGCTCGAGGGCCAGATTTTCTCTGACTGAGCAGGCCTCCACCAACCTGGGGCCCGTCATTGTTAAGTCTATTCCTGTGCCAAGGGGGACGACGTTTTCTATGGGTGAGAAAGTCAAGGGACCCTAGTAACTTTCCTGGATCTCACTTGATTTTACTGGGTGCTTTCAGGGTCTTCTGAAAAGGACTTGACTATCATTAAAGGCAGCCTCTTATGGCTATGCTCCTGGGCTTGAGGGACAGAGTCACATCCACCTGCAGGTTCCCAACAGACTAGCCTGCTTTTCATCCCTAGACGCTCATTCCTTGGCCTCTCTTCATGGACAGAGCCCATAGAGCTTCAGCCTAGAGGCCTTGTCAAAATGAAGTTGCCTGGGAGAATTCCAGGATGGAGTTCCCCTAAAAGCTAATCCTAAACACTCTTGGCATTGAGAGAGAGAGAGAGAGAGAGAGATGGCTATAAAGTTAATTGCTTTTCTAGAATTTCTAGAAAACAAAGGCTCTTCCTCAAGACTTTACAGTGGCATATTTTATACAACTTATGATTTGCAGAATGGAGCTTTAAAGAGAGATTCAAATATAAGGGCTCTTCTTTTACCCAGCACGCCCATGATCTGGGCAGAGGCTACTCAGGGTGCCTGATCAAGGCCTGGCGCTGAGGATTCTCCTGCCGGACTCATAGGCGCTGGCTTTCTGAGACACGGGGCAGCCAGGCTGAGCATGAAAGAGGGAACCAGGAGCCAGGGCCCGTACCTCTAATCCAGTGCCCGTCTCTGCAGGGGTCAGAACCCAGCTGCAGCTCACAGGCTGTTAGAGTGGGGAAGCACCTTAGAAAGAATGCGCCCCGCCCTTGCTTTTCAAGGAAACTGGCCCAGATAGACCAAATGGCTTTTCCAAATGCCTCCTCCCCCAGCATCCCCCAGGGGTCCCATTCATCTTAATGTTCTTGGCTCCGTGCACGCTTCCTGACACATGACGAGTGCTCAACAAGTGGTGACTCAGTGAGAGAGTACACATTACACTGGTGGCTCAGAGCTGAAATTAGCACACAAGACCCTTTCCTACCCCTGTCACTCACCAAGTCTACATGCAGCACTACTTAATCGACACATTCAAGCACAGTCACTTGTAGCCAAACAGAGACTCACCAAAGGTGGCCTCCTGCCTGCACTCAGTCTGAGCAGCTTCTCCTCACAGTGCCCTGGGGACCTCTGGACGGGTGGACGGAATGGGTTGGACAGAGCACCCGCAGAGGAAAGCCATTGACTCAGGGGATGGATTGGAGTCCCTTTCGCCTTTGGACATCAGCCCAAGGGAACCAACAGTGCCATTCTGCCAGAGCCACCCTGGGCTGGACATGGACTAACGGTGAGACGACAGATGTCCTGTGCCACCAGCAGCCCCCCTTGGTCATTGCTTTCCTGACAAGTCACATGACGGAGGAGGGCATGCGGCCTCCAGGTCACTTCTGCTACTTCTGCTGCAGCTCTGGGCATGTAATTGCAAAGCAGAGGGGGCAAGTTTGTCGATATAAAAGGAAGGTCTGGCCAGCCTCCTATTTCCTCAGCCTTTTTAAATAACAGGCCGCAGGGCTAGCATTTCAGCTCTCTGTGGTTATCTCCTTCTTTTTGCAAAGCAAGACATTTCTGTTAAGGGCGCTGAGACGGTAAGGCAGGTCACAACGGGTGACAAAGCAGAAACCAAGGCGCCTGCAGTCTCCTCTGCTGGCGATTCCCTCCGCCTGGTTATTCATCCGCACCGAGCAGTCGCAGGCCTCCCTCTTAAATGGCTTCATTCACGATGATTGACTTCGGAAATGTGCCTGTGCCTCTTGCAGAATGTTAAGAAGGAAAGGATCCTTCCCTTCTTCGAACCAGCTATGTCAGGAAGCTCTGGCTGCACGGGCCGGCAGGGAGAGTCAGCCCTCGGTGGGAATGCTCCCCTAATGAGAACAACCGCTGATACGTATGGTAATGCGCCTGCGGGAGGCTGCGTCATGGCGAAGCTGATGCCTTTCTGCGCTCGGGCATTTTTCTGACCGATTCCAAAGCCTTCGAATACCGGTAAAAGTTTGAGGTGCTAACATACCATCACTTACGTCTACTGCCTGCCTTGGGTCCCTACGTTACAGAAGCTGAAGAAGATCTGAACTTAAACATTGTTTTCAGAAATGCAGCATCAGGTGTATTAGTGTGATGTCTTAGAGACCTTTCCAGTGTGGGCCCCACCTTCCTAGTCAAACCATTATCGTCCTGCTCCAAGCTTTATCCCGCCCCCAAAGCTTGACGACCCTTAGTGTCCCATCATGGATCTGTCTCCACTCTTTCCCATCCCCTCAATCCTAAATATCTTTGTTGCTAATGCCAAGACTTTGTTTCCTATGGGCCACTTATTTAACTTCTCTGATCATGGTAAACCTCAAAAGCTCCCTACTGACTCTCAGCAAAAACCAAACCCCTTCCCAGAGTGGGCAAGGCCTTTTGCTCTGCATCATACCAACCTTCTACACTCTCCATGCCGGCCAAGCAGGCTCCGTCCTCATTTTTAGCCAACCGGCGCTCCTTCCCATTCTGTGACTTTTATTACGAATGTTCCTCCATCTGGAAGACCCTCACCTCCCACCTTTGTCCATCACCTGCCAACTCACACCTGAGGGTTGGGAAATCTTTATTGACAACTCCTGTTACTGATTTGCTTGTATTATAACATATAAGTAAATATCTTGTCTTCCCCCTGAGACTATAATTATTGGGAGTGGGGACCGTGTATTTTTTTGTATTTCTACCCTACCCCCTTAACTCTGGTAGCCCACTCGTTTACATGTCATATACACTTCATAAATAATTTTTAAATGATGTATGAATATATAAATGAATGAGTGATCAACAGATTAACTAGTTAATACTTTTAACCTGTGGTCTCTATTTTCCTATGCCACCAAAAGCAAAGGAACTTACCTAATAGTAATGTGATTTGAAAAGCATGGTTATAAAATACCTGTTACTAATTATGCTTTTTCTCTGAAATCCTTTGTTGCAAAAATACTTTAAGAGAGTAGAGCATGAAAACTTGGAACTAAGAGCCGGACTTTCTGGTCCCAGGAACCCCCAAGGGGTGCTGTGCCTAGAGACTGAAAAACGTAAGGGATTAGACCAGCCCGAGCACACAGAAGCTAACTGCTTTCTGGTCTGGGTGGATATTTTTTCATTGCACAGTTTGATTCAATCCTCAAAGGTCATAAACTTGGAAATCTATCTTAAGGACCAGCTACTCAAACTAAGGACTAATCGAATCCAGCCAGTAAAAGCAAACCACTTCTTATGGGTTGTGAGTATAGGGTAAGGGAAGGAAGCCAGGAATCATGAACTTAGAGGGGTGCTGTGCCCCAGGGGTGTGAAGCTTAGAGCACTCTTCCGTTGAATTCACAAATAGAATTACAGCTCTACTGATAAAAACCATAAACATGTCCCGAAGCATACAATTTATAAGCCCAGCCATTAGGGTAAGTGCACACTTGGTTTCCAGCATAGTGTTAGGCTGTGTTTCAGTACATGGGACAATCATACTAAGCAGCTGCAGGAATAGAACACAGCAGCTATAGTCCTTATGCATTTAAAGCACAAAGGATGGGACAGCCTTGGGGAAAAGTCTCTTTCCTGTATCGTACCTGGGGTTTTTATTTGGGTTGGAAATTGTCCAGTTGGTGATCATGGGATATAGGCTAGAGGCTGTTTATTCAGAAGAAACAGTCTTGCCTTCGAAGGGACATATTCTATCACTAGCTATATGATCTTGGGCAGGTCACCTCCTTCTCCATCAGCCTCCTTGTCTGGTGAACTGAGGGATTAGAATGGAGGGTCTTAAGGTCTCCTTTTGACCCCCTGGCTCTCTCTCGTGGATGAAATTCTATTTGTCTAAGAACCTTTGTCCTATGTCGCATCCATAGGACTATCATTTGCAGTTCAAGCGTGTCTCTTGAGATATACCAAGAGCGTGCTCAGGAATTTTGAGGCAAGGAATGAGAAAGTGTTTCAAAAGTTGATTAACAAAGCCAAGAAGCAAGGCTAACATCGACTGACCTGCTAGAATGTTTACATTCAATTCTCATGCACCAAACATCTATAAGGCAGGAGTAATTCTTGTCTTATGGGCAAATATTTATTGACTACATACTATAAGACAGATATCCCATCAAGTACTAGTGGTGCAACGTGGATCTTATAATCTAATTCCTTATTACAGATGGAAAAGAAAAGAGGCTATGTAATTGGCACAGGTCGCCTGGCTATTGCTGGGTAAAATCAGAATTTGACCCCTCAGGCCTCTGATCTCTGCAGCGCCTCACATTACATCCTAGAAACTGAGACAAAAGGCCCAAAGGAGAAGGATCTGGAGCCTGAGACTGGGTCTGACATCTTGATACTCTTCTTAACAGAGCCACCAAAGTGAGCTTTTCTTGCTTCCTGATGCTGTACCCAACATATGATAGTCTCTGAAAGTCCCTCACTTCCCTTACTAGGTTTTGTTGAAGCATCTTCTGTAAAGCATGCTAACCCTTTGGTAAATTGCTTCTAGAAAACTCAAAACTAAACCTCTCAAACCTGGCCCTTGGTGCCACGTTTATATTTCTAGAAGCTAAAAGAGGACTTAGTCCTATTTAAATCACAAATCAGATACTGGAAAAGATAGCTGAAAGATGACTCTCCTGCAATTTAGAGTTTCATTCCCTAATTCCATTCCTATAGCTCCTGGTGTTTTGTTGGATTGGCCAATCATCTGGCAGAGATTGTGAGGTGCGGCAGTGGAGTTGGTTCTGTACGCACCCCATCCCCCTACTTCTTCTGACCTGTAGTCTTTGGGGCTATGTCCTCAACACAGTGGTCCAGACCCGGGAGCCTGTTAATTCCAAACCTGTTGGATTGAAGCAGTACTGCGCCATTGTAAGGTAACTCCTTGCCCACTATCTCCTGAGAGGCTGCAGGGTGGATATCTGAAGGGTCAAAGGCATCAGGGTAGGGGCTGTGGGGAGGCTAATGGCCTGAGTTTAGACTCCATCTTATGCTAAAAGGATAAAAAGAGTTTTTAAGGAGAGCATGGCAGGGTAGGTGACCAAATAGAGCTTCAGCAGAAGAAACTAGATTAGGGATAAAGCGTGCAGTTTGGAAACACGGTGGAAAGATAATGGGTTTGAATGCCAGCTCTGCATACTAACCATGTGCCTTGGGTTGCTAGGCAGTAGTGTCTTCCTCAATTGAATGGAGATAATAACACTTCCTTTGGAAGGCTGTGATAGATAATTTGCTAACATAGAGCAAAAGTCTAGTTTACAATAAAAGGTACCTATTATTTTGGCTTTATTTGCATTAGCCCTCATGAATCAGGCAAGATTTCAGACCTAGCATGTCAGTACCATGGCATTCTGGTTAGTCATTTAATAGTGAGGGAAGGGGAAGCTTAACTGTGAATGGAAACACGTGATCTTGTTTTATGTCTTAGGTCTACATGTAGGGGATATGTCTGCATATGTGTGTATGTACATATCCTGTGTATACATGCATGAGTGTTCATGCCCCTGGGCCTGGAGCCACACCTCCATGTGACACTTCCTGAAGTGACTGGGGGTTTTGATATCTGCTCTTCCCATGCAGCCTGTCTCAAATGTGGCACTTTGAGAATCGCAGTTATAGACTCTTATCTCAAAACCGCATGGAAAGCATAGAGACAAGCTTCACAAACATTGTCTCATTAGTTCAGTAAAACCTCACTAATTTACCCTAATTGTGGGGAAGGATCATTTGTATGCGGGGAAATGTCTGCAAGGGGCCTGCTTTAATAAGTAGACAGGACTTACTTGTAGTTAGTGGTGCCACTTGCACACAAACAATCAATGTGCTCAAGTCCTTAAAAACAGTTTGTTCTCGTAAGTGGGTAGCACACTCTCATTGTCATCTCGAAGCTGCTAATGCAATCAGTGACCGGGGCACAAGGGTCGTTTATTTTCCTTCTTATCCCCAAGTAAACAACACTCTAACAGATGGCCAGGGGGGTTGAACTAGGGCGGGGAGAGAGGGAGACAACAGCAAAGCTGAGAGATTTGGCAAAAGTCAGGGCTTAAAAGGCCTAAATTCTAATCCCAGCTTAATACCCAGACCTTCAAATTACTTTATCTTTCTGGGTCTCAGTTTGTCATTGCTCAAATGACGTTGTTTAGCTAAATGGTCTCTGAGTGCTTTTAAATCATAGCTTTTGAGAGCTGTAAGAGATTCTGGAGATCATTTGATTCAACTCCTTGATTTACATGTGAAGATAGTAAGGAGTTCTTCCCTTACTATGAGCCTCTGAGTTCCTGGACTATAAATTAACATAGAGTGTATAGTTGAAGATGTATATGACTGAACTAAAGGCTCAGGTAAGAGAGCGAGACTGGAAGAACTTGACCCAGATCAAGGTCCAAGCAAAGAGACGAGCAGCTACCAAGGCCCATGGCGAGTGGGCAAACAGAAAAGTGAGAAACAGGGTAGGGAAGTGGACAACAGGGCAGGAGAATCCAGAGCTCAAAGAGCAAAATAAGTCTGGAGTCACCAACGGAGCAAGCTAGAAGTCCCCCGGGAATCAAGGACTCAGATAAGAGTCTTGGCAAAGAAAAGCAAAGCTCAGAAAAAATATTGGACCATGTCCCAGGGCATCAAAGAAGAGATGAGGCTTGCTTGACCCTGCTAATGGTGGTAATTACAAGACTGGAAGTCCAAAAGCATCTTCTCGGATTAAAGGAAATCGAAGAAACCCTGGACTTGTGAACTGTTTCCTGCTTTCCGGAGACAGGTAGAGCAATGGATGGAAAGACAGCTGAGTGGCTGAAGGGACCTCCATGTGGTGGAGGGCATCCAGGTAGAAATGGCTCAGACATGCAGGAAATGCAGCACCGATGGCCCCGATGAGTCCTCAAATCAGAGCTAAAGCTGAAGATCTGAAAGCCATCCCAACAGAAAGCAGCAATGAGCCTCTGAGAATGGACAAGCTCTCCTGAGAGAGAGACAGAGAGAGGGCAAAGATGGCCTTGGTGAGCCTTCCCATTCTAGCTGGGCAAATAAATTAAAAAGTGACCTGTCCTTTTACCTTACTAGAGACAAGCAGTGAAGTATATGTTGAAGACACGTGGCATAAAGGATGAGTGGCATTTTAGAGGACACAAGAATAAATATGGGCTTTCCTCCCTGAGTTGCATATTATCAGAGTCACCTGTGTGTCCTTTTCCGTCACTTTACATCATTGTTCACTGATGAGGTGGCATCACCATTGTCTTCAGAATGCAAACAACAGTAAAACAAGTCTCAAGTTTTCTTTTCCTTCAGAGAGTGTGGGTTGAGATGTGGAAGCCACAGAAATAAATCAACCTCTCGATATGGGTGTTTCTTTCCTTCTACCTGAGCAATTTCATTTCAAAGAAAACATCAACAAATCCTGCTTTTGTCTTGATTCCAACTGAGCATCCTCAAAACTGGCGACCCTGAGGCAGCCGGCTAGGGCAGCAATCTCAGAAAGGTCTGCCTGCCTGTTTTCTCAGCCTAAAATTCATGGAACTGAAAATTATCTGCTCTACCCATCTCCCATTTTGTTGGGGATTTTATTCTTTTTTTTTTATGAAAAATGAAATGGGTTGCTCAAGGTCATTAGTGCATATAACAGATTAGATAGTGTTTTTCAAATCAGAGTATTGTGTGAATACCTTTTAAAATAAAAAAAGAAAGGATATTTAACCCCAGACTCCAGGTTAAGAGTACCAAGGCTAGTTCAAGGTGACTGGTGACAGGGACTTGTCACCTGAAGAGCCTGGCTGAGATATGCCGCGTGCTCCTGTCCCACCGGCACACACCCCGAGCTGCAGGGGCTGTTGCCCTTCACGGCCCACTCTCATTCTAAGTTCCATGCACGTTCTATAAAAAGGTTTCTTCCTGAATACCTTTCCCTCCAGGAATCTTCCCATACCCCAGCCCATAGCCTGCGCCCTCCTTCTCTTTTGACTATGTATCTTTCTCTGTTCCCAGTTACAAGGGTCCCTGTGGCTTTTGGGTTTCCAAGACCACCCCACTAGGACTTGGCCTTTATTTGGTTCACTTCCTTTCTCATATCCATACTCCTCCGGAAGGTAAGGAGGACACACATGGAGGAGTTTACCAGATGGTGTGATGACTGGGCCACCATGACATGACACATGGGGAGAGAAATGTCAATAAGAAGAGGGCTCAGCCCTGAGAAACTTGGAATGGAATGTGGGGTAGAAAAGGCCGCTGGGTCACAGAGGAGGGATGAGGACCTGATCCATGGCATGCAGGGGCTGGAGGGACCTAGGAAGTCCTAGACCTACTCCCTTATTTTGCAAATAAAGAAGAAACCAAGTCCAAGAGACTCAAAGGGGCTGGCTTGGTTCCATGCAGACTGGGAGGCAGTACCGGTAGTGGTTAAGAGCAGTGGTTTTGTAGTCAGGCAGACCTGGGTCCTCAGTTAAAACTTCCCATCTGTCACTAGCTGTGTGACTTTGAGCAAGTCACCTAACTTCCCTCTGTTTCTGTTTTCTCATCATGATAGACCTCCCTCATATGGTTGTGGTGAAGGCTGAACGAAGTAATGGGTACGAAGTGCCTAACACAATGTCCAGCACCTAATGAAAACGCAATCAATGTTAACTATGATTAGGAACGAAGGAGGTAGAATTAGAAACCCAGGTCTCCTGAATTCCACCTCTGAGATGTTGCCCACCTCACCCAAGGAAACAAAGTCATTTCACAGGTTTATTTATGGTGGAGCCTGGTGGAAACTATGTTCTGCTACGAAGATAAAGAACTACCTCAGCTCAGCAAACTATGAATTCTGGGCAATTAGAAGTATTGACTGGAGAGTCGAGGAATGATTCTGCCTGCCCAGGATCAAGCATAGAGCATAGGCAATACACGTAGACTCCGCAAAAGAAGGTGTGCTGCTCATGGGGACAGCTGACACAGGGACAAAACACAGACTGTGTGTGGTGGGGGAGGTGCGGGTAGGAAGTCCTGCCTCACAATCATTATTCAAACCAGCTTCCCTGCCACTTCCTGAAAATTCTGTTTTAACTTCCTAATGTAGGAGGTCCACGAATTGGGCAGCCCTCCCAGCTCTACACAGTCTCTACAAATGAGTAGAAGGCTTGACTTCAGAGGTATTGGTCATCCCCCAGACTGAGACCTCTGGGCCTAAGAGGAATCTCATGTTTACTGAAGGCAAACGAGAACAAGCTGGGAATAATTCAGCTCATAGCCTCATAGATTCTCATTCTCCCTCGAATCCTAAGGAATCTCAGCGCAAAGGGGCTCTGGGCGGGAGAAAGGGAGAATGGAGACGTGCGTGGGAGGGCTTTCAGGGTGCCAGTGTTTCCTAGGGTAGACTGGGAAGGCACAGGGTGGTGAATTTGGTGGGGTGATGTGTTGGTTCCTTTGGCCTTTTCTACGAAAGATGCCCTGGCCTTCCCTGAATTGCATTCCAGGGAAAAGTAGGGGTTGACTTGTTCCAAGGTCATTTTCATCACTGACACGGACGGAGAAACATCACTGGGTCTGTAATTATTCAAATGCTTTGCTTGTAACACAATCACAGCTCCTAGCTCTGATTATTGGCATCATCAACATCATCTATTAATGGATGTTGAGCTCCTGTGGATACAGGGCATTGTACAAGATGCTAAATGATGCCAAATACAGATTCAGAGAATGAAAGACAGAAGAGAGCGGCAAGTGGACCAAACAGGGCATCATTTTGAGAAGCAAGATTAAATCGGTCTCGATCCATTCATGTGAGCTATTCTTAAAGGGCCAGAGCCTGCTAAATCCCGAGAGGCATTAATTATTCCAGGCTCTTCTTTATCATTCCTGTCTTCATTATTTCCACCTGCCTACTTTTAAGCAGAAGTATTTAAACTTCTATTAATTTTCCTATTATCCCTTTTGTTAAATAAACTTTCTCTTTATCACCTATCAGCCTCCCCTGGTGTGGCTGTCAGCAGGGGGAGAACTAGCAGAAATCGAACAGAGCAAAATAAATAGGTAAAGGAGGACTTGCCTCCAAATTGGCCAGACCTTGCAGTGTGTGCCCAGGGGTGCCCTGCTACCTGGAGTTTCTACTTGATGGTACCTTAGGAACTCGGCACACAGTGAGGAGATACACTTTGTTGAAAGTGCCTGTCACCCCTACGTGAAGCATGCTCAGCCTGCTGCAGAGCCCCAAACATCTGCTCTGCCTTTGTGTGTGTGTGTGTGTGTGTGTGCATGTGCTTTTAAGCCGATGGTGGGAGACAGCCTGCCAGAAACGTCTGAGCTCTCACTGAAGACATATTGCAGGTTAGAAGGCGGACGGCTGCTGCTGTATTGAAAACCTGTTCATCAGAGTTTCCGAAGAGAACAGATATGAAAGGTTCAAATGAACCCTTCAGGGTGTCTCCATCTAACCAGACCTTAAGCTCTGCCTCTCATTAATCTTTAATGAACAACAAAGAAAATGTGTCGCTGGCTAATTATTGTGTAGGATGGCAGATGCTGAATGAGAAAAAGTTCCCAAAGTCACATCATTTAAAGGGATACTGTCAAAAAGGAAGTCTTATTTTGAAATGGACTCTCTGACCTGTAACATTATCTATTTCTTGTTAAACTTGAATTAGCATTGTCTCTGTCTGGGGAATTTGAACTTTAAAAGTCTGAAGCCATCAGGTGATGGAATCTCAAATTTGTCCCCCCACAAAGAGTTCTCGTCCCTGCTCACTGGAGCTGGGTGAAAAGACTTACGTGCTGCTTTTACTTCTGTCACAATGTCTGTCTGGAATGTCTTTCCCTGCCTCTACCTCCTTCAAATTTCCATTTTACCAGCTACAGTCATGCATCACATAACGTCACAGCCAAGGACGGATCACATAAACAATAGTGGTCCCATAAGATTATAATGAACCGAATTTCCTGTTAAAAAGGGAAGGATACGTGGTTCAGAAGAACTTTTTTTACTCCGATGGGAGCAATATCTGTGGGGCTTAACAATAGATTTCATTTCACAGCACCTCGATTTTGAGTGCACAGATTAGATCCCAGTCAGTCAGCCCCCGACCTGGGTCAGCACCAAGGAACCTGTCCCTCCAGCACTCCGTATTCAGAGGACACGACGGCCCTCCCTGATCTAGCCTGAAGGTCTTCAGAGAACATCGAGGACCTAACACCCTGTTCAAGGACTCTGGTCCACGGGAGCTATTTTAACAACTATTAGGTGCCACTGCCGCTTCAGCGAAAGATTTCTGTGGTAGCGCAGAGCCTGCCTGTCCCTGTGCTTTATGAATATTTTCAGGTCGTAATGATGTAAAGCATAGACAAATTTTATTTCTTCCATCAATTCAATGCCAGAGAGAGCCCTTTGTGCCAGATAGGGTCATTGGAACCAAAAACTAATTTCTAAAGTCAAAATACTGGGTCCCCAGTTCTACACCCTCTCCATATTAAACACCCTCTTTTTTGTGTGTGGATGCAACACAAAAGAATTAAGAATTAAGAATTCCTTAATCTGACCACTGTTCCAACCTGCAATAGCCAAATCCCCTCTGTTCCTTTCTCTCTCCGTCTTGATTCCTTGCCCCTCCCAATCCTCAGGCCTCCTTTCGCTCCCTCCTGACGGTCACTATCGTGGTGGTCTACATCCGGCCCAGCCAGTTTCTCCTTCGTTTTTCCAGCCAGTCCAACCTGAATCTCTGTTCATGGGACAGAACTGACAGCTTTGACGTTCTGTTTCTGACCCCATCAGAAGGAGGCAGGGGGAGGGCTTGTCGGAAAGTATTTATAAAGTCTACAGGTCTGCAGCCTAGGGACATTAGGCTCAACTATATGAACTGGGTGTGTGGCAGGCCAGGCCGTCTGGGTTTGTGTGCGTGCACTCTGTGATGTGTCCAGCGCCGAACTTGCCTAATAAAGCATTTCTCAGAAGGCATCCCTGTCTTCTAGTGACTCTTGACAGGAGTTCATTAATCCTGTCCCACGCTGGACAAAACCTCTCAGTTTGAGTTTTCTCAGCACAGGTGAATTCTTGAATAGAAGTTCCTGTAGTGCAGGTACTGGGTCGCCTCGCCCATACCCAGTGCCTACCATATGCCCGGTGCATACTCAACTCAGTAAGTGTTTGTTGAATTTGGTGAAGTTGCTGGTATGTTCCTTGGGCTTATTTGATTCCTGTTTCATACTGCTCCTTAGTCTTTGCAATTAAAAATTTCTTAAGGGTAGGAATCTCGTTTTATTCCTCCTTTGCCACTACCACTAGAACACTTGCTATAGGTTTACACACCCTGTTCTCCGCATATCGGATGGCCATGTCAATTGTTGATTAAAGTCAGGTTTTTATACCAACACAGCATGAATTATAAAGTGTCCTGTTGGGGTAAATAGTTATAAGATGAAACTAGGCTAGTCTGAATAGATTTTCTTTTATAACCAATTTACTTTTTGATTTAAACGCAAGGATCTCACTGCTATATTTTTAGGGTTCTTTTTACTTCGGGAGTCAGTAAAAAGAAATGTTTGAATTTAAAAATATTAACCCCAGTCAGATTCTAACAAGTTGCTAAAGACGTGGTTTTGGCATTTTTAGAAAAGTACATGGTGATTCCAAGACCCAGCACAGGCTTCCCACCTAGAACAAGTCCTAGAAAAGACCTTCAGTAAGGCTGTGAGATTAGTACTGTAAGGGGCTGTGGCAGACACAGAATATCTCAATTTAAGAAACACACCTGATAGGGTTTCCCTTGATATTCTTGAAGGCATGCCTGCAGCAAATTGAACACTTGCAAACAAAGAGGCCCCGAGAATGAGTGAGCTTTGTCCATCTGAACTGTGTCTCTAATAGAAACAGCAGAGGACTCTGCCTTGACCTTTGGCTCTTCCATGTTTTTTATGCATATTTGAGATGGTGGCAGGGAGACAACCCAGTATTTGTTCAGACCTACATTCCGGCCACTGTGCTAAAAGCTGTACTTTCATGATCACGTTTCATGGGAGACCTGGGCTGCTCATGGCTCCAAGCTGGTAGGAAAGCTAACACCACAGATGACAGATCCTAAGTTCCCGAAACCGAGCCAGATACAACAGTTTGCTGCAGAAAATGTCATGATCCTACATTCAGGTTCGAAATAATCAGCTGCTTTGAGTCACAACCTATAGGGGCTGGAAAACTTGGTTTGGAAACAGCTTGTGAGAAAAGGCCTATGGGTAACCTGGAGACAGGAAGGGAGAGGGAGGGACTCCAGTGGATCACAAGTCATCATAAAGCCACGAGTGCTACAACAGCCTGAGAAGATGTGTAGAGCCCGAATCCCAGGGAGGGCTGACCCCCAGCATTTCCTGCATTGGTCACATGAGCACAAGGCACCGTCACCAGCCTCGTGTCCAGGAGCTGAAAGGAACTTCAGGAATCATCCAGCTGTATTTGTGTCAACCGATTTTCCAGGGAATCAACCTAAGCCCAGAACAGAACGGCCACGTGAAGGCGAGCACCGGGAACCAAATCGATAGAAACCTAGTACAACTCTTTTCAAAGCGCTCTCCTGTTTATCCTACTGTTTACTTCTTCCAGCAATCCTGGGAGGGTTTAATCTAATAGGGGAACCACGCTCAGAGAGGTAGAATGACTTGCCTAGAACTCCCAGCCAATGAAGACGCCCGGTCATGAGCCAGGATCCTGGACTCTCAGCGCAGAGTTCTCCCTTGGGGCCCAGCTGCCTCTCCTCGGCAGCTCGCAACCCACCCCACTCCCTGCCACTGCTCCCAGAACAGTCCGGCCCAGAGCAGCTGCGTAGCAGGCGAAGGCCATTTGCACTGCTGACTTCAGCGGAACTTGGGCTGGAGTTCGCCGAGGAATGGCCCTGCCAGGTTCTCATTCAACACCCCGCTGCCAAACCCGCCCGCCCTCCCGTGCCTCATCTCTCATGAAGCGAGGGAGGTAAAACGCAGCCCGACAAGAGCTTGCAGTTCCCACCTGCCTGTCCTTCAGAGCTGCCCCTGCTCCCAGAAACAATACCCGATTATCATTCATTATTTCTACTTCTTAGTATTAAAACCCTTTTAATATGGCATTGCAGACCATTGGGGAGTTTTAAATTTCATGTCAGACCAGGATTTATGGGCCAGTTTTGAAATTTTACCTCTGGGCTCCATAATTGCAATTCCCTTTTAATCGCTCTCTTAGACACCTCTGCTAAAAGACTTCAATTATTTCTACACAGTGACCCCCTGGGATTTGGCCGATCTGAATGATCAATTTGTGTCACCTCCTTCAGAGTCCTACCCGGGAGGCTTTAGCCACAGGTCTGGTCTGAAGATACCAGGCCTGACAAGCAGTCCCACCAAGGAGCCTGGGGGCTTTTAGGAAAGGAATCTTCCCTTGCAAGGAGTCGTGAGTTTAGGGACTGTGCCCCCTTCCGCTCCCCAATAGGAAGCAAGAGATTAATACCTCGGGATGGACACGTTGGGCCGTGCTTGTTGTGAAAGCTGTTCAGTTCCGAGAATGTGCAAATCATATTGGGAATCCTTCCGTAGGAAATTGCTTCAAGGAATGATGTTAGGAGTGGAGTGGGAGGCACAGAGGGGGCAGCGTTCCTTCGGCTGAGCCCTCGAGGACCCTGGGGTGCTTTTGGGAAAGTAAAGGCTGCCCGAGGTGTTGTGCAGTCTTGGAAAGGGGCCCCTCCCACCACCAAAGACAGAGTGAGGACACCAGAGCGGCAACAGCCTGCAAAGAGCAGCGTCCTGACAGAGAAGCCGGAAGGGCGGGAATGACTACAAGCTCCAGAAGACCCCCTGGGGTCGGGGCGCAGTGAAGGGGCTAAGGCAGAATGCTGGGGGTGGGGAGCAGCTAAAGGAGCTTCCTCGGAGACGCCGTTTAGTGCTTTTCCCTGGTGACAGAAATTTGTATGGGACGGATGCATAACTGTATGCAGAACGACCAATTTCTGAAAGAAGGTTTAATTATATACCCAAATCATCTTCTGCTGGGTGGGGGACTGAGCTGACGATGGGAGAGGGGGAAATTTACCAAAGAGGCTTGGGAGAAAAAAGAAAAGAAAAGAAAAAAAACAAGACTGGGGGCCTCATACACTGATGCTCAAAGTCCTGTCCTTGGGTAAAGGCAGCCAAGAGGGAATGAGACTCCCTAACCTTGGCAGGTAGGTGCCCCAGGCTCTCTGGCAGCAGCCCTGCCCAGGCTCCCTGAGGGAGCGCCTGCCCTGGCTGGCGTGGCCTATGAGGAGGACCTCACCTCCCTGAGGCTTTACTACGTCATCGCTCGAGAGTTCTCCCGTCCCTTTAACATGACAGCAGACCGGGCATCTCCGCACGGAGTGCTCTTCCCTGGGAATGTGCAAATGATTAACTGCGGGTACCACTAACATAGCTTATTGTGCAAATTATTAATTTAAAAGTAAGGCATTACATTTTACTAATATTTAACATCAGATTAACAGGATTACATATGCATGCTCAAAAGATTTTTATAATAGAGGAAAATAAGTAATAAAATTTGTTAAATTCTATGATGGACTTGATGCTGAAGGATTCAGTTACATGTGATTTAATTCAACATGGGGGCCCAGCCCCTGTCCTGCTCCCAGGCACATACCTACACAGAGTCAAGTGCCTATGCTCTTTTCCTGTCTGCAATTCTGGGCTCCATTTCCTCCTGCTTTCCAAGCCTGTTTTCTCATCTATGAAACGGGGCCAGTCAGTCGTGTGTCATCTCTGTCCTGTAAGAACTGATGCCAAAGGGTCACTCTAGAAACAGGAGAACATCATTGGTCAGGCTTGACATGTCCCAACACCAAGCAGACAACATGGCGGCCAACCCAGACTCTCTGAGGCCCTTCCTGATCTCAGGACTCTTCAGGGGATGGGCGGGAAAGCACCAGCCCTGGGATGACAAGACGCAGCTCTAGCACTTCCTAGCTGGCCCGTGAACAAGCCGTGCAACCCTTTGTTCCTCACTACCTGGTCGTGTGATAAAGGATAAGAGCGCCTGTGTTCTTACCACCAGGGTGGCTGTAAGGATCAGACGAGAGGGTGTGCTTGGAAACACAGGGCCCCGCAGATGGGAGCTGGTTGCTGAGGCAGAGGTCCCATGGCTGTGCCAAGGAGCACTTGCCCTGTGGACCTGAGCATGTGGGACCGAGGGCCCATCTTTGCCCTGAACCTATCTCAGCTTTAAATCTCCTGAAAAATGTGATAAGTACTGTGTTCTGCACATAGTGGGCTCTCAAGACACCATCTCAGCTGTCTCTGGGATATCTCTTAGCTCTGAAATTGTGGGATCACTGAATGTCTCAGCCATCATCACCAGTATTTTAGCAGTCCAGGTGGCCTCCTGCTTCTGTGGGAGCAGAGGGAAACAGCTGTGGACTTGGAGTGCGACAGGCCTGGGTTCACATCTCAGCTCTGTTACTTATCAAGTCAAGAACAAGAAAATTCACCTGCCGGGACCTCAGCTTCCTCTTCTGTACAGCGGGGCAACAACTGCCTTACGGCCCCTAGGAGTTCCTTCAGTGCCTGGTACAGCATTAGCGTCCTAGGAGTGGCAGACATTGTAATAATTTTAATAATTCAACAGCAACATTACAGTTATTACCATCAGTGCTTGGATGACAACACTGGCAGGTTTCCAAAACCAGAGATGCTTGCAGACCACAGATCCCTTCCACACCTTCCAGGATCTGAAAGCAGCCCCTGTGAGCACGAAGCCCGGGACACGTGCATCCACCTCCCACATGGTACAGACCACTAGGCCCTGGAATCAGAGGTTTGTGCTGTTTTGAATGATGTCTCTGAACCTGCTCTGAGCTGTTGGCAGAGCTTTGGAACAACCCACAGGGCTTGCACGAGCCAGGAAGCTCTCCTGGGCCTTTGTCACGGTTCATTCCTAAAGTCCACTGTCCTTTGAAGGGGCCCTAGCCTGAGAAGGAGAAGAGGACTTCTGCTCTCCCTTTTGGCTTCTTGAGAAACACGCCACACAACTGCGATCTATCAGTAAAAGGCCCGAGGCAAGAGATGGACTTTACTACCTCATCCGCAGGAGTGAGTTTTTATTTACTCTTTGGAGGTTCCTGCTTGGTTTAGTTTTACCAAAATTGTATTGCAGGCTAACCAGTGGCTATGGTGACATTTATGATACAGCGGATATCCAGGTAGCCTTTTCTAAGACACTTTGCATCCGTCCCTTGGCAGGCAGGTAAAGGAAGGGGCTGTTCCTGTCTTGTACGTGACTCTTCCTCAGGCCCTTACGGATTAAACACAGTATGGGGCAAAAGCGGGTTTACAGTTGTACGTGAAACAGTTTATTCTTATATTTTTATTTATTAATTGTACTGTTTTCCATACAGACAACTGTAAATCTACTTTTACCCCACCCTGTGTATTACTGAAGGACTGAACCAGCCAAAATCCAGAAGTCTGCCTTTCCCAGAAAAATCACAGCTTCCAGCACATAGGGTCAGGGACAGTGACCAAGAGTTCTGAGCGTTCAGGGCTTTCATACTGTAAATACTCAAAGTCCAAGAGGGATCAGGAGAGGGCATGCGGACCAGTCTCATGCACGGGGACTCCGGCGCTCTACCGTCCCAGCTTAAGCCTTTCTGGCTCCCCCACATGCCTCTGCTTCTAGGGCAGGCCCCGCATCCCCTAAAAATTCCAGGTCACTATTTTGAGCTGACCTTCTAATGTCTTATAAGAATTGGTAATGGCACTTCTAGCCCAGAAACTGGCTCCCAGGTGACCACATCATTGGCACAGTCTCAAGGCTCTAAAGCAGTCCTGTCTGCTACGTGCAGGAAAGCTCCCACAGGGCTGACAGGGTAGAAGCCTAAAGTCCGAATTCCATTAGTTTCCTCAAGCACGGATTAAAGGTACTAGCATTGCCTGGGCGAATCTAATGGGTCCCGTGATTCCTGGGCTTTAGCAAGCACTTCCTAGTTTCATTCTGCAGTGTAGGGCCTCCCTAAAGGCGATGGTGATATTATTCATCTGGGAGGCAGGGATGAATGTATAGAAAAATGCCCTGTGCTCTTTCTGGCCCCAAGGAAAATGGGATTCCTTTGTGAGAAATGGGTTATACTCTCAGCAGCCTATGGGCTGCCTGTCACAAGCTGGTCATCACACAGAAAGATGATGCTATTCATCAATAGTAAGTAAAAATATTTTAAAGTTTGTTTCTCCTCTTAGTGGGGATGGGTTTGAACTAGCCACTTACATTAGTTTGCTGAGGCTGCCATAACAAAGTACCACAAATTGGGTGGCTCACACAACAGAACTTTATTATCTCCCAGTTCCAGAGGCCAGAGGTCCAAGCTCAAGGTATTGGCTGGGCTGGTCCTCCTGAGGGCTGTGAGGAAGGACATGTTCCACACCTTTCTCCTGGCATCAGGGGCTTTGGTGGCAATCGTTGGCATTCCTTGGCTTATAGAGGCGTCACCCAAGTTACCCTCTGCCCCTTCGCATGGCATCCTCCCTGGGTGTATATCTGTCTCTGTGTCCCAATTCCCCCTTCTAAGGGCCTAGTCATATTCATTAGGGCTCCTCGAACGAACTCATTTTTACTGCATCACCACTAGAAAGACCCTGTTTCCAGATAAGGTCGCATTCTAACGCACTGGAGGTTAGGACCTCGTCGTGCCTTTTCGGAGGGACACAATTCAATACTGCGTGGGTATGTGAGATGGATATATCTCCAGCCCTCAGCTCCTCTCTGCCCCGTGAGGGGATTAGACGCGGTGGTTTCCAAGATTCATGCCAGTCATACATCTCCCAAATCCGCGACAATGTCATTATCAAGAGGCCCCGAACATGATCCACCTGTGATGCCGACAATTTCCTCCACATCCCTGGACCGCCACCTAAGCAAAGGGGCAGAGCAGGAACGGGACTGGGGGCGGTCATCTCAGACAGGTGCAAGTCTGTGGGCTGTCCGCGGCTCTCCCCCCAGGCCCCTCCAGCCTTTTCCAGCTCAGCTGACCATCGTCCAGTCCCAGAGTTTGCTTACAGGGAGGGCCGCAGTTTATCGCCAGGACTATGCTACCATATAAAGTTCAGCACAGAGATTTATGACTGAAAGGGAACCTCTGAGCTGGGGGCGTCAGCATTTTGCTTGGTTCAAGGGTTTACATATTGAACCAATCAATACATTAATGCATTAGGTGGCATTTGGGTTGGCCTTATAGGGAGCAGGATGGGCGACTGGATATCACTTGAGCATGGGCAGGGGCCGCTCCTTCAAGGCCTGGGAAATCGTAGGCTTTGAGCCCTGAGGCAGGGGTGCAGGCTAAATGCCACAAACTCAGCCCCACTCAGGACTTAGGGCTCAACCTGGAGGCAGAGAGGATGGAAGGAGAGAGGGCAACATGGTTCAATTTCCATGTTGTCTCCCTCCTTCTCCCTGGGGAGGATGTATTTAAAAAAAAAAAAAAGAACTGACCGCATTGAGTTGGCTTGAAAGAAAAGATTGTAATTGAAAAGAACAGATGGTGCTAAAAAGTTATTGGAAGGAAAAGAATTAGGAAACCAAATTCCAGATCACCCCAGCTGCTGGTGTGGGTGATGTGCCCAAGCCTCTTCCCAGAAAGAGGTCAAAACAGTCGCCTGGGACTCTTGAGAAAGCTCCCCCCTGCCCTGGCCAGAGAGATTATCTGACAAATCTATGGAATGGGTAACTCTTGGGCCCACTTCTGTAATTTTAAGTGATTTCTGGAAAGCCAGCACCAACCAAACTCACTCCTCTCACTTCCCCTGCCCAGCATCCAGCTAAGTCCCTCCCCACGGGATCCCTCCCCACGGGATCCCTCCCCGCATGAGGGGTGCTCAGCGGCTGCCGTAGGGAGTGGTGCACGCATGGGACCTAATCCAAGACTCGGAGGAACTGATAAAGAAACCTCAGCATTCACAGGATCGCTACTGTTGAACTGAAGAAATTTTCTCTGTTGATTTTTGGCCAGGATCATCAGTGTTTCCTGCTTTAATAAGATGAAAAAACACTAGTGAATTCTCTATGTATTTCTTTCCACAAACTAGAACAAAGAAGAAACCCTCTTAGACAATAAGCGTAGGGGCAATAATTGCTTGGGAATCCACTTACATCCTTAAACAGTTTATTTTAACTTGCAACTTCGAAATGAATTCACATTCATCGGTTTCTCTGCACAGGGCCAAGACCTTGGCATCCGGTGGGGGCCTGTTGACCGGAGCTCTGCACTGTCTTTCTGCATCAGTTCCATTCATGACACCGCTGCGCCACATCCATGATTTTCAGTTTTAGCTTCTCTAAGGCAGAAATAACTGTAGAACACTTATGAACTAATCTGAACGCTTTCTGGATTTTTAAGATTTTTCTATCTTTTCTGTTGCCCTATTCATGCCTAATTAAACAATAATTATTTTTAGTGACTTATCCCTTGGAGTCTTTGCAAAAGTAATTCAAATTTTTCTTGCTTATGTTGCAGCAACTTAATGAGTACAGCAGGCATGGAGAGGCTTGGGAACAAGTGTAACTGACTCACTAGGTGTACAACGCAAGCGATAGGACTGGAAGGTCGTAGGGGTACTGGAGAGTAACCTTGGACATTCGGTTAACCTTGAATGTTCAGAGGGCAGGAGTATTTCCTTGAATGTCAAATGTAGAGATTGTGCTAATCCATCAAGGAAATTGGCCACATGGAGGCCAGTTAAGAATACTTCTATTCTTCCTTAAAACTGTGGCAGTGATGAGTCTACTTCTCCCCACCCCCAATGATTTGGGCGCTAGGTCTGTAGGGGTGGACTCCCAGTCTCCTCTTCCCGGCCCGATACGTAGAATGAAGAAAAAAAACTCTCAACCAGGGATCAGGGTGGATGCCTGCCTCCCACAAGCCTGTGTATTCTAACCTCGATTATGATGATGTAGAACTTGAGTGGAGAAGGAGGAGGATCACCTGGGGCACCACCAGGAGGAAGCCAAAATATTTCTTGGATGCATCCTTTTCAGAGTACTGCTCTTCTTCAAATACCCACCAACCCACTAAAAAGCTCTTCTAAAAAATCAAAGCATTTAAATTTAACAAATTTAAACTTATGTGCAATATAGCAGAAAGTGCAAGAGTTTTGAACATAAATAGTCTTGGGTTCATATTACCTCTTAACATTTACTGCATGGGCAAGCTATTTAAACTCTCTGAGCCTCAATTTTTTTCATTTGTAAAATGGGAATGATAATATCTGTCTCATGCATTGTAAAAATTAAGTGTGATAAAGTAAAACAGCTGCCTGAAGTCCTTTCTGGAATGAGGCAGGACATAAATAAATACACCCTCAAATAAATAAAATGTGTTTCAAGGGCCTGGCCCAATGTTCCTGGGGATATTTGCATTCGTACACTTGTCTCTTTATCTCCACGTGGGGGAATGAAAGGAGTCCCCAGAATCTTGGAGCTCTGGGGTGGGATGTTCTTCCCAATCCCCAAAATACCATCATATGTTCCTCTTTCTCCTTCTTGTAAGGTCATTTCCTGTAAGGTCCTCTGTCATACTAGGTTTAGGAGGAAAAAAGCAACACTACTATAATAACAGCATTAGCTAATGCTTATTGTTCGCTAAGTGCTCTGCGTGTCTTAACCCAGGTAATCTTTACAACACCCCTCTAATCTTCTGTTATCATCCCGGCTTCTTAATGACAGGACTCAGCACAGAGAGGTTGGGTTAGGGAGCGGGCCAGAGGCCACAGCCAACAGGAGGCAGAGTTATGATTCTAAAGCTGGAAGCCTGGCTCCAAAGTTTGAGTTCTTAATCAATATAGTTCTCTGGAAAAAAAGGAAGGGAGGGAGGGAGGGAAGAAGGAAAGAAGGAAGGGAGGAAGGAGGCAAAATTAGAAGTTAAAGAGAGATCAGGGCAATGAACCCAGGACCATTCACTTTTTCTTAGCTCAAAAGCATGAGAGAAAAACCAGGGAAACCTTGGTCGCATCTGCTTAGCCCCCAGCCTGGGAAGGCCGGGCCACGTTCCAGATCCCTGTCACCCATACTGCCCCTCTGAAGAAAACCCAAACTGCTTTGGAGCTGCTGCCACTGCTGAGGCCTCAGCCGTACCGCCTGTAGCCCCCGTCTCAGAACCCCCTTTGTTCCCGCCGCTCCCTCCAGCAGAGCCAGAAGCCGCCCGCAGCCTCAGGGCAGCAATTTTTTATCGCGAGCCACTGGGAGCCACAACCTGAATCAACCTGTAACCTCCTTTCCATCCAGATCTGATCCTCTCCAGGGAATATTTCCCCAGCTTCTGGGAAACCGTGAAGGGCAAGGGAATAACGAAGTCAAGGCTACTTGAATAAAAGACCTCGTGCCACGTACCAAGTGTTATTATTACAGAAAATTAACTAGCAACAAAGAACTCCACACTAAAATTTACATTGATCTGGCATTTTTTTTCCCCCTGCTATCCCATAAAAACGCTTTAAATGCAGGCTGATTTAATGGAAACAATAAAAAATAGTGCTGAATGGTTTATATTTGCTGCAGAGTTACTACAAGGTATATTTTAAGAAAAACTTGAAAGTTATATGTGTTTTTTTTTTCTTTAAGGTAAGATTAGGGAGAGAAGTGCAATTGCCTTATTTTTTCCGTATTGATCTGGACGAGCTCCCACGGGCTCAGTTTCTTGTTTCTAACAAATCTTCACACCTTCACATTCATGTCCAGATGCTTGTCAGCTGTGTGGCCTGAGCCTTAACAGTATTACCCTTGGTAATAAGGATAATCGTATGACTGAGCTCTCCGTGAAAGGGATGTATATGGCTGGTTGTCTAATTTATGTGGTTCTCATCAGCCTCAACTTAACCCATGAGGTTGGCTGTCCCGGCAAGGGGGTTTGTCACCACCTGAAAGACTAAACCATGGTGATTGCTACAGAGCATGAGAATGGCCCTGTCTTTTAGTGTTGCATCCTCAGCCATGTTCACTGGGGCCAGAAGTTGAAACAAAACCTCAGGGAGATGAGGTTGCTAACCTCAAGAAGCTTCAAAAGCAGTTTAAGATTCTGTTCATTAAGACTATGAAGCCACACTAACCTGGATTTAAAACTCGGTTGGAAGCAGAGCACAGAGTACGCCTTCCGGAAGTGCCAGCTGTGGACGATCACGTTATTGGTGCTATTATTACGGTATCGTTGCTGTTGTTAACAGTCACACTGACTCGCTTCTAAGCTGACCTGCCGTTAGGGTACAATTGAGCACCAGGCGGGACCTCCCCTGTTTGGTACTCAAGTTCCCTCCGCGTCTTCAATTACTGTGACTCCCTGATTCCTTTGTTCAGCTCTAGGCACATGAATAAGAGCTAATTTGGTGGCTGCATCCCATGGTTCTGCTTCTTTAAAAAAAAAAATGGGGGGAGGGCTTGTAGTTGAATGGGGAGGCAAGAGCTATGTGATGAACCAACTCCCAAGCTTCCCTCAGCCCCCAGAGTTCCCCGCTTCTTAGGTTCCTCCTAACAGGGATGTCATCATCATCAGTTGAATGGATGAGAGCTAGTTACAATGAATTCGCATGAACTTTCAGATTAACTCAGCTTCACTACAGTGTAAATTTTGGCCAATAATGTCAGAATCTTATCTGATTTAACAGAAATCTGTTTATGCATTTGCTGTCTCATTCAGCATGTATTTGTTGAGCATCTATGATGTTTTAGGCCCTGGAGACACAGCGATGAATGATCCACCAACCCTGGCTTTAAGGAGGTTGGGGTGGGTGGGTAAGACACGGGGACCTCCTTCCCATAGAGGCCAGTGGACAGCACTGACTCATGCCTGACTGACCTGCCTGTTTTCTGAACATATGGTCTGTATGGCCTTTGCTCATGTGCCCATGCCATTCTGTCTTTCTGCTCTGCCCTTCTCCCAGTTCCTGCCCACTCTTCCTAGCCCATCAAGGTCCGCCTCTATTCATCACCCAGTCTAAGACACCATTTTGTCCTCTAGTATAGTGTACCTAAGCCACTTACTTAGCTCTTTGATACTTTTACTCTTTCTCACTAGTCTGTAAGTTCCTGGAATGCAAAGCTAAATCCTAAACCCTTAGAGTCCTCATTGTATTTAATACTTCGTTTAGTGTGTAACATTGCACCAATAACTACCTGAGAAATGGAATTCAGGAAGTTCTAACTGAGATCTAGACACAAGGCATCTTTTCCCATGCTACAGGAAGATGCAACTGTAAATAAGAGGCTTTTACTGCAAGTGAGATGGGGTGCTTTGGGGGTTCTGGGCAGAAGGTTGATCTGCTATTATAATCCAACCCTAGTATATTTTGTTATAAAGGTGTTTCAGCATATTTTCTTGGAGTTGTGTTTTATATATAAAGATTCACTTAACTAAGAAAATTTTGCTGATTTTTTAAAGGATTTTCCTTTTTTTAGACAGAGGGGAAGGGAGGGAGAAAGAGAGGGAGAGAAACATCAATGTGTGGTTGCCTCTCGCACGCCCCCTACTGGGGACCTGGCCCGCAACCCAGGCATGTGCCCTGACTGGGGAACAGAACCAGTGACCCTTTGGTTCTCAGGCCGGCATTCAACCTACTGAGCCACACCTGCCAGGGCTTAACTAAGAATTTTTGATTTAAACAAATACGGTGGCTGCTGGTCATAAATTACAAATGTCTTTCTTGCTGTCTTCTATCCATATTCCTTTCCCCCCCTGAATCTCATAAATGAGTTGAGATGCCAGTAGTATCATGGACCCATGCCATTCCATGAAGAAAGCTGTGGTCTTCTGTAAGAATAGCCCCACTTACTGAGCCCCCAGTAGAGGTGTTCCTTTGCATACACCCTTCTCACAAATCCTCACAGCAATACAGCAATCTAGGTCTTATGACTTCCATCTTAAAAATAAGGAAACTGAAAATCAGAGAAGTTCAATCATTTGCCTAAGGTCACTTAGCTTGTAAATGGTGGGACTGAGAACTGAATCTAAGCCTTGGGGTGTAACAACAGCTAAAACCACCTCAGAAGGGCATTCCATTGAGTAGCATGTGGGGTTTCAGGGCTCACTTTTGTGAGCTAGCCCTGTATCAACACTATGCCTGTTGGAATGCCACACAGACACAAAATAATACACTTTCTTCTATCTCGTCAACTGCCCTCACATGCTGTGAAAAATGTCCCGTCATTCTGGGCTTAAAATAACTCAGTGCTTTTGTCCTCTTGAGACAACTGCCAACCCTTCCATCTCATCAGCAGCTTGCCTCATACCAGACATGCCAGACAGCTTCCTTGAGCATGTAGAGGCTAACCTGGTACGGAATGGCGGGAGCCTTAGAAGTTCTTTTTGTTTCCGTGCCAGAGCTCCTCACGATTTTTTGTTTTGTGTATTCATTTGCCGATGCTGTGTTTTACTGACTGGCTGACCTATCTGTTCTCAAAACCCAGACTGGCAAACCCTCTAACAGTGCTAAGTAGACATAATCCTTTTTCTGTCTTTGTGATTCTAGGGATATGAAGAGCAGCTGAATACATAGACTGATCCATAGTTTGCAGAGTCCCTTGTGCTGGCAGTTTGGGGGCAATAATATACGTGATTTTAATCTTAGTTCTGTAGGTAACCAAATGTGTGACCTTGGGCAAGTCTTTCCACTTTTCTGCGGGGGTGAAAGTGAGTCTCTGCAGAAATAAATCTGCAGGGTTTTTTGTTTGTTTGTTTTGTTTTTGTTTTTTGACTAATAACTCCTCTTCTACCTTCTGTAAGGATATCATTTGTTCATTGCAGTTTTCAGGGCTTTTATGAAGTGTTTTGTCCCTAGGACTCCTGCAATCTGTGAGAGAAGCTATAGGCATCAAATCAACAAGGGACCCTGGAGAACGTTAAATTCAATGCCCATGTTTTGCTAATGAAGAAACTAAATACCCAGGAGGTGCAGAGACCTAACACTAGCCCATGCAAATCCAGGACCAGAATCTGTGACACACTCCCAGTTGAGTGACCTTTGTACATACTATTTCTAGCCCCCAGGTCAGAAACGAACCTTGGTATTCACAAACCAGCTCTCCTACCTTTTTTAACGGGCTCTAATTTATTCATCATGATGAGGCCACTCAGCAAAAATGTATGGTCAGTTTTTCCCTCAGCAAATTCACACAAAATTGAAGACACTTTCTCTGGCCAAGAATACAATTGATCAGAAAGCATACAAAATTTTAGGCATTCTGAGTAAAATGCCTTGTTCAAAGTAATCAGACAAATGCAGGACAGAGCCAGAACTGGAAGCGAAAAGCTTCCGAAAGACACTGGAAGATAATGGATGGTTACAGGCTGTCCACACAGTTTTTCTGGCCTCCCAAAATCCAGATGGACTCCCCACACTGTCGAATTGATTGATTGAAGCATCATTGCTTAGATGTCCTCAAATCCCCAGCACGTGGATATGGCTGCATGTTTGTTTCTAGGAGCCTCTCGGTCAGGACAAAACCTTCCCCATTATGAGCGCGAGTGGAGTTGCCACGAGCTAAAGGGGAAAACAAGACCCTAATGTGCAAGTTTCATGACCACAGGGATGCAAGTAGGGAAAATGGAGGCAGACAGAAGAGAGAGCTCGGATTTCTTTTTCACAGGGTTCTGGCTCGCTCTTAAACAAATCTGACCCTAGGTATAAGCTTGCCCCTTTCTGGTCCCAACTTCCCTGGTTATAAAATACATGTTTGGCAACCGCTCTGAAAGTTATTAAAGTTGCAGCAGTAAACTATGGGAGGCCAGAGAATTTCAGACAAAAGTTATTGCATCAGTAACTCAGAAACTAATTCCTAAAACTCTTGACACATTTATCCAGAGGGCTAGTGCCAATACAGAAATGGAAATCATTGTCAAGGGCCACTGTGTCCCTGGAATTAAAATCCATCATTCCTTGGAGCAGAGAGCTAAGCTTTTGGCAGAATATGAATAGTTATGCCTTTCCCCATCATCTTTCCTCAAAAATAAGGTCCCTTATTTTTCAGAAAAACAAGAAAAATGCTAATTTCTTTGTTTGTTTTTTCTGTAAGAAGCCCTCGTTTACATTTTCTTTTCAAATACTTCTTCTTTGACAGTCCCACATTTAAACCAAAAGGCCTCCTTGTCCTAATTTAATTGTACTGGTTATATTTTGGATAGAAAATCTGCTGGGTACAGTAACAGAGAACAAACTTTACAGCAGCAATAATCCCTTCTACAGCATCTATTGTGGGGAAACTTAATACACTTTTATTAAATGGCTGAGGCATTGGCTCCAGTGGTCTGAATTAACTACAGAAGAGTGTCGAAAAGGAACAAAACTACCCTCCTCACTAACAGACTCCCAGTGCACGGCCAGCTTAAAGCTGCCATCCAGGGGCGCTGCACTGAAAAACCGCTGATCGCCTTAGGCAGCGCCTTCATCACCGAAGGCTAGCAAAGACAGCAGGCTTGGTGGCCTCCTGGGTTGCAGCCAAATGGGGAAGTGGGCCCTCTGGTTCACTGTTGGAGGACTGACAATGTGCCTCAGAGTTTTAGCGGCCCATGGGCTTTGATTCAGCCTCTAAGAATTGGTCCAAAGGCAGCATCTACACATAAGCCCCCAGGGTTAGCTGCGGCATGACGTAAAGAGGAAGAGTCAGGGCAGTGCACAGGTCATTAGGAATGCCATCGGTGAGCTGACGCTGTGATCTGTATTTATTGTCTCATACTAACGAAGCATACTGAGACGCGCCATTGAGTGGCAACGTGCAGTTACTGAGAGCACATGTATGGTCTCATTTGTGTAACAGTTTAGCTGAAAGGCTGCTCACTGAGGTGCTGACAGTTGGTTACTTCTGAATAATGAAATTCTAGGTCACTTTTACGTTTCTTCACCAACTTTTCTGAATTGTTGGACTTTTCACATTTTTTATAATAAGCGTCACTTTATACTTGTGGGGGAGGATGCTTTAAATTTTTTTTAGAAACAGAAAGCTGGTCTTTCCCTACATTCCTTAGCCCTTGCACTGCCATATCTAAGTCCAACCTAGCAGTAAGACAACAGGAAATGCTCTGGTGAGTTCCTGCGTGTTCAGTAGTCCCGCATTATCTGCAGGGTGTATGTTCTAAGTCGATGCCTGAAATTTCAGATCAGACTGAACTTTATCTATACTGTTTTTTCTCTTTTTTAACATACATACATGACGAAGTTTAACTTATAAATCAGGCACAGTTAAGAGATTAACAACGATAACATCATAAAAAACAATTAAACAATATACTGTAATAAAAGTTCTGTGAATGGCTTTGGGGCCGTTATTAAGTAAAATAAGGACCCCTTGAACACAAGCACTGCGATACCAGGACAGTCGATCCGATAACCCAGACGGCTGCTGAGTGGCCGCCTGGAGAACCGCGTGTACAGCGTGGCTACGCTTCGCAAAGGGGCGATTCACGTCCTGGACAGACAGAGCAGAACAACGTGAGATTTCATCAAGCTGCTGAGAACAGTGCACAATTTAAAATTTGTGAATAATTTATTTCTGGAATTTTCTATTTAATATGCGTAACTAAAACTGCAGAAAGCAAATTCATGGCTGGGGGGACTACTGCATACATATATCAAAACCCATCAATGTATACACGTTAAGTCATCAAATTGTGTGCTTTTAGTACATGCGATCTGTTGTACATCAATTATACCTCAATAAAATTCTTTTTTTTCAGATAAAAGAAAATATGAAATAGTCCATATAATTTCCATTCTCCACGCAAAATTCTCAAAATAACTCTATATTTCTTTAAAAACTTGAATCAGTGTTGGAAAGCAAATGTGATGTTCCAGTCAGTAACAGGAGGCTATTCCAAGAGGTTAATAGACTGAGCGAGGTGTAAAATCTTCATTTAGCTTATTCTCTGTCATCCCACGGTGTCAGTGTCCTTGATTATAGATGGATACAAAGCTCACCATTTGACCTGCTTTTGTCTTTTTCTGTTTGCACCTTTTCACAGAGTCCACGTCCATCTTAGATACCTTTTACCCCAAAATGCATGCTTCGGTGCACTTTAATTTTCCTGCAGTAAATAAATAGCCCTTGCAAGCTTCCCTTAAGTAACTATATAGCAAACCCAAGGATTCTGAGACTTTGGGATCTCAGGACCAAACAATCTCTCCAGACATAATTATAAATAGACAGGTAAATGTTTGAAAGACTACTCCTTCACTCTGCCACCAGGTTTTCTCAAGTATATATGCTCTTTTCCTGTAAGACTGGCTACTGAAAAAGCCTACAGGTCTGAACTGCCTAAAGAGAAAATGACCGAGAGAGCCCAGCAATGGCCTCCATGGGTGTGAACACTGGGTCTCCGAGTTAGCTGGGCAGCAAGGAAGCGAATGCCTGTGTGCTGCTTCAGGGCCTCCGTCCTCTGAACCACGTAGGGTTCCATCTCTTGCTGGCTAGTGCCCTTGAGGAGTGTGGGCCCTGAAGTCCCAACAGGAACAGGACCTCTCTGAAGGCGAGGCTGGCTTCTCATCACTGTTTTCTGTGTTTTCCCCTCCACTTTTCAATGCAACCAGCTGGACAGTGCTGCAGGGAAGAATTGGGCGTCCAGAGAACCCGTTCCGAGTGGCCCTGGAGTACATCTCAAGTGGAAACCGAAGTCTGTCTGCAGTGGACTTCTTTGCCCTGAAGAACTGCAGCGAAGGTATGTGAGTCTGGCTTTCCTCTTCCTCCTTGATAGCTTGTGGCCTTAAGTGTGTCAATAACCTGCCGCCAAGATTATCTGGGAATGTGCACACTTACGTAGGGAAGTCCACAGTGCTTAGGGGCCTGTTCTGAATGTTGTCAAGTGCTTCGTGGCCCAGGTGATCAGTTTTTAAAGATTGAGTATAACATTATATCTGCTTAACTCAAAGCTTAGAATATAGTCTTTTTTCACTTCTGTTTTAAAAAAGATTTTATTTATTTATTTTTGGACAGAGGGGAAGGGAGGGAGAAAGAGAGGGAGAGAAACATCAATGTGTGGTTGCCTCTCATGCACGCCCTAATGGGGACCTGGCCCACAACCCAGGCATGTGCCCTGACTGGAGATCGAACTGGCAACCCTCTGGTTCACAGGCTGGCGCTCAATCCGCTGAGCCACACTAGCCAGGGCAGAATATAGTCTTTATTAGATAATATATTAGCTTAAATTCTCTGGCTGCCAAATGATTTCACCATTTTTCTTAATTTTGCATGGTTGAAAATTTCAAATGCATACAAATAAACAGAATAATGCAATGAACCCTAATATACCCTCAACCCAGTTTCAATAATTATCAACATTCTGCCTTTTTTGTTTCACCTGTACCTCTACCCACTTATAACTAGGTATTTTGAATGATTTGGTTTATGCTATGATTAAGGGACAGCATGAGAAGTAGTTAATATGTCAGATTTTTCACTTAGTAAAAACCGTGAGAGCATGGTCCACTGTGTCACGGAACTCCTTTTGCATAAGTCCCACATTGTGAGTTTATTTCAAGAAGGCATCTCTCTCCTGCAGCATAATTTATTGGGTTTTTTTCTTTTTGCCTCTGTTGCCAGAGAACTCTGAGCTAAATCACAGTAATTATACCTGTATAGCTTTTTGGTAAGTGTATTTCCCCCTTCCTCTACAGAATTTTTGATCTTCTATTCCTATTTTTCAAGATCATATTTTATGTGATTCTTTTTACTAGACATTGCCTCAGTGCTGATTGGTGAGCAGAATGAAAAAGATCGTGAGCAGATAATAAGTGTGGTGAAAAAATAGGTTTATAGCTGTTTGTGTGGAAAATAATATAACAACTAATACATAATAATGCAAGAATAAGCTCTGTTTCAAATTCTCACAACTATAAACCTACTTTTGCCCACCCTGTGTATGAGGTTGGTCTTCCCTTGACTCTACAGGAGGCCTAGGGTCATAATCATAAATGTCCTTCGGTGTCCCCACATGTAAAGCGTGTAGGAGATGGGTACAAGAGAGTCTTCTAGAAGAAGGTGATTTCACTACTGCCCTTCTCCTGCTGTGCCTGCTCTGCCCAGAGGTTCACTGGGGAGGGAGCTCTTGCTGTACCAAGGGCTCTGTGGTCTTAGAGGCCCGAGGATGAAGTATGGACAGAAAGGAGCCCATGGCACCTGCAGGGCTAATTCTCAATTTAGACTGCTCAGAGACAGCCACAGAGGCCTGTAGCACACGGCCACGTGCTTTATGGACAGGCCTGTTTTTACATCTTGTGCCTCTTGGGGCGTGGGTATGAAAGAGACTCCCTTAGGTGGGGCGCCACACTGACCACCCAGCTCCTTATGCTGTTGTGTCTCTTCAGTCATTGCTTGTTTTGCAAGAACTTTTACAGAGTGTGTGTGTGTGTGTGTGTGTGTGTGTGTGTGTGTGTGTGTATTTCCCTTTAATCAAAACTGGTTTCTGTGTGGAGGAAAGAAAAATCACCATCATATGATAGATTGAACTTCAGTTCAAGTTGAAGAGGTGGTTAACCAGTGACGTGAGGCAATGTACAAGAAGCGTGCGGTTTGGGAGTAAGCCAGGAGCTTGTACAAATGTTTCCGCACTCACAGACTTAGGGATTTGTGAGTGCCTCTGGACATCATCAATCCTTGCAGACGTCAAGGGCCTGTGTACCGTCCAAAAGAGGCCGTGTGTTGAAATGGAGCCAGTTAACAGGAATGTGACAGGACGAGGGTATCAGTTCCCAGAATTGGCCTAATCTCATTTAAGCAACATCAGGAGAAGGGACTAAGAACTTACAAATCTCCAAATATCAGGCTCATCACAATTAGTCCTGCAAAAGTTATTTTTACCTTTGATCAAGGATCTCAAACGGTTGTGCAAATTTTTCTTCCTTAGCCCTACAACTCCCTTTACCTACAAAATTCTTATTCTATAGTTTTTGTTGCATTTGCAGTGAGCCTGTTGTAGAGTTTAAAAGACCCATTTATTGTCTGCTTCTCCACTCTTATGAAACCAAGATAGTTGACCCCTCTTTCTCTAATGATCAAGAAAGTGTTTCTGCTGGCAGGACATGTTCTTAGCGGAGAGAGGAGAGAAGTCTGCTTCTGATTCCCTGGGGAAGGTAGTTTGGCCAGGTAGTAGGACAATTCTAGTGGTCTAGCTACCTTCCTTCAGAGGCACCAGGTCCAAACCTGGGGTCCACGGGGAAGCCACAGATGTTCTCTGCACTCCTCCTCTGGCTGGGACTGTTGTGGTCGCCAGGGGTGTGAAGGGATCAGCGGGGGTGAGTAAGGCAGAGAGCGGAGAAGAACAAAAGGATCCCAGTGTTCCCTGAGCATTTCTAACTCTCCTTCCCATAGCGGAACAAATTCAGGCGCACATCAGTTTGTGTTGAGGAAAGAAAAAACACCAGAAGCATCCTAAAACTATACTCATGTATTTAAAGAGAAGGAGTTATTTGGGAGCCATACTGAAGGCCTATTTGATGTAGGCAAATGTCCATCTGTTCTGAGGTCATTGCTTTGGTTAGGTCATGAAGGGGAGGACAGACGTTATATCTCTGAGAGGGGCGAACAGGGCTGGTGAATGGCTAACCAGGGTTGCAGGTAGGTCTACAGGATGTCTGGTCTATTTTCTGATCGTGACTTGGTTCCCTCATGCGAGGCACAGACGGATGGTGCGTGGAGGGCAGTGCATCTGGAGAACTCGACAGCAGCCCTTCCTTGCCTCACGTGAAGAGAGGCGCCATTTTAGTTAATCCAGAGAAGCTCTTACAGAGGATGTCGAAACAATTCTCTCTGCATAGGAGATGATATCTCTCTGGGGGTATCATCAGAGCAGAGGCCACGCCTCTTTCCTCTCTGCATCCTCACACCTATCACAGCGTATAACAGTTAATAGGTGCTCAGTTAATAAGCAATGAAAGCTAGCATCCGCAGAGTACTTACCTGTGCAAAGGCGAAGACAGGTGTGTTGCCTCATGTGAGCTTTACAACGATGCTCTGTACTCAGCAGGGAGGCTGTCATAATCCTCACATTACCTGTGGGCGTTATTTCACTAACTTTTGTAGCTCAGAAAGGAGGAATCCATGGTGTAAAATACACGAACACCTTGAAACACAGGTCTCAGAAGAGTTAGAGAAGCAGATATCTTAACCTTTCTGGGCCTAAAACGAGGGCATTTAAACTAGATCAAGGTCTTCAAATATTTTTTAGAGGCTGAACCCTTATCCAAAGCCTTGTATAGAAGTCTGTTACATAAAATTACACAAACAGAACTGCCCCAGGGGAAGTGAGGGCAGGGAAGCTCAGAGGTCACCTACTCCACAGCCCTGGACAGCCCTTTTCCCACAAAGCATTTTGTGAGGTACAGTTTGGGACCCCCTGGACAGTCTGATTTTCAATCCTCCTATTAACTCCAGCTTTTTGATCTCACAATTCTGTACTTAAAATGTGAAAGCCAAAAATAGTTATATTAGCCATACCTCCTTTAAGTGATTAATACTAAGCATAACGCTATTATACATTGAATGTAAGCCATTTTTACAAGTCAGGTTTTTGTCCCCGTGGGTCCTGGCTCAGGGCTGCTAGGTGTGGAGCTAATAGGAATATTTCCAGTGAAAAATGAGTACCATCTCCCAGTCCTGCCCCCTCTCTCACCTGCTGCACCAGTAATGGGCAGTGGAGGATGTCTTCCTTGCACCAGGAGGGGCCGAGAGGAAATGGGCGCAGCTAAACAGACAGATTCTGATGTTGGCCAGCCATGTGGACCCAGTCAGCCCCTGGAGCAGGCTCCCGAATCCAGCTGGGTAAAATCAGGCATGACCTCATAGGTGCTGGAAGCCTGGCCCAACGTGGGTATTTTCTGTTCCAGCAGCAAGCAAGGCACCACACAGTCCTCAGTCCACACTGGCAAAAGTCTGTTACTGCGGTCTTCTGTCTGGGGGCTGCCGGCAGAAAAGTCTGTATGTAGCAGACACATCCAGCCATCCATCCATCCATCCATCCATCCATCCATGCATTCACTCATTCATTCAACAGACATTTACTGTGCAAACACTAAGCTGATCACATCCTGACACTGATATAAATGTGTTGCTTTAAGTGTGTGTGGTGGCTTTAAGATCTCCATTCTACTTTGCACAGAAACTGCTCCCCGAAGGGCATCCCTTACTGACATGTAATTTGCACCAGAGATCTTGAACAGTTGCTCCATTTGCAGAGATGTCTTCCTCTGAACTAGTACCAGTGTACCTTTCTCAAAAGACCACAGGGCAAACACTGAACTAGCAATCAAGGGCTTTTAGTCCCCTTTCCACCTCTTATTTGCCATGGAGAGCCAGCTCTGGACCAGAAGGGACATTAAAGGTCTCCCCCAGAATGGCACATTGACTGTTTTTTAATTTAAAATAGGAATAACAATATGTCAGTGGTTTCCCAAAATTGACCTTAATCATGAGGGTCAATGAGAAGATGACTATGGGGGTGTGTTATAGATTATGCCCTGAGCTACCTGACCTCTCTGGGCCTCACCTGGCCTGAAGCCTTAAAACACAGCTTCTCCCTCCGTGCCACTCAGTTTCTCATAGGGAAAATACTATTCACAAAAATAAATTGGCTCTCGACTCCTCCTGCAAAACTGTGTGATGTTAAAGCCCCGGGGGTGATGAGAGCCACCACATGCCAGGCTGAGACCAGCACTGAGGTGGCTCCACCTGCGTTGGTCACTTCAAGCGACTGAATCAGCTATGCAGTGGTAGGATGTGTTGCTTGGAAGTGAAAGCCAAGGAGAGATAGTAGCCACAGCCAAGTGTCCTCATTTAGTGCTCGCTGTGTCCCCCAGATGGAAGGTGAACCCCATTTTCAAAACACTGTACTTTTTAACTCCCTCTTTCTAAAACTTCCTGCTTATAATTTGTCTGTGGACTGCACTGTTTAGAAGATACGCACTAAAATGAGGATTCCATCTAGCCACTGAGATTTCTCACACTTTCCCAGCACCCCCGCCCCCTAAGCCCTTGTCCCAGCTGCGGCACCTGAAGTGTGTCCTCCCTCTCTGCCTTGCACTCTGTCTTTCGAAATCCTGCACCTCTTTCATAGCTCAGCTTAACCGCCGTCTTCTCCAAGAAGCCTCAGCTCAGAATTGTTTCCATCTATTTCTATTTTAGGACAGTTTACTTCTTTCCAGAGTTATTTATGTGTCTCGCTCAATAGATGCTAAGTTCCCAGAATCAAAAGACTGCGCCTTCTTTCTTAATCATTAAAAACTAACAATGCCTTTCTCCTGGCGAGCACTGAGTAAGAGTATTCTTGTTGCAATGTAAGAGGGACATTAATGGCTTCGGAATGAGACAGAATGAGTGTGGAATCCCAGCTCCATCACTTACCGCCCTTTTGAGCTTAGAAGAGTTTTTCTTAAAGTCTGTGAGTTTTGGTTTTCTCATTAGTAGGTGGTGCAAATAGTATGTAATTGCAGATTTGTTGGGAAATTAACTGATATTGTATGTAGAGCCCCTAGCATAGTGCCTGGCACAGTAAATGCCATCGTCTTCTATCTCCCATGTCCCCTGACTGAGCAGAATGTCCTCATTCTGGGACCAGGGCTGAATACTTCCGCACGACCACACCAGGGTGCCCTTGCAGGTTCGCACCCATATTTCACATTCCATCTGGGCCTTGTTTGAGCCGATGGGTCCAGGGAAAGGTTATCCCATTTCTAGCAGAGGCTGACAGCCCGGATCTATGTTTGATTTTGAAGGCAGCTCCTTCTCTTCCCCACTCCCTACAGTCTATGCTTTTATCCCTAATAAAGTCATTTCTTCCTTTGTGACAGGGTGCACAAAATTCACTGTACCGCGAAAAGGACCAGGACTGTTTAATCCTGTGGGGCTGGCTGGAGGCCAGGGAAGAGCCTAGACGTCCTTTGACCTGCTTATCAGGCAGACTGAGCACAGGGTCTAAACAGCCAGGCATGGCTGGTAGAACAAGAAGAGGGTTTTGCCAGCCCTCCTTTCCCTGCTGATATACAACTACCATCAGCAGAGACTTTCTAACTTTGGAATGGCTTATTCATAACCATTAATAAAGCCAATTAAAAATGCCCCACCAAGTGCTGAGGACCAATAATGATTGCTTGGGTAACTATTTAAATATTCAACTGTTGGGAATCACCCGGAAATAGGGGCAGATACAAGGTTTTTAAATATAAATAAATAAGGATCTAGTGTGCTGAGGTCATCGTACTCCCAGAAGAAAATTACTTTTAAATTACAACTACATAAAAGAAATAATTGAAAAGATTAATCACACTAAAATAATTGGTCTATTTTACAAGTAATTTGGAGCAATATTCAGTCATTGACATCAATGTCTAGTGGTAAAATAGTAATGAATTTCAATCTTTAATGTATTTATTTTATTAATGGTACTAAATGGTGTTGTTACTGCTTATAAATATTTCATAACTTTTAATTCATTAAATGTTCAAAGAATTTCCAAAAGCATTTATTAGTTTTAAGTAACTCTTAGTATTCAATATGCGATTGACACTCTGCCTGGGTAATTTAAAAAATTATTGTTTTGGGTAAATGGGAGTCTCTTTGAACGTGGAGGATTAAACCCCAGTTATTAATGAGACCAATGCTCCAGCTGGAGGTAAATGAGGGGCTTGGTGAAGCTGCATTTCTTCTTTAGGTCTCCAAGACCCCTCTTCCAACCATTCCTTAAAATCTGTGGCTATGAGAAGAACAGTGTGGACCAAGATAAATTAATTCCAGAGATGATAAGAGAAATGTCAGTTTAGACATTGATTTCAACCCACTAAACCCACAACATCTCCCACACCCTCTGTCTTCCTAAAACAGCTGACAGCGGAATTCCTACATTCCAGCATCACCTCCTGTCTCTGCGTCTTTCATTCTTTCCTAGAGGCCTTAGTAAGTGAAATGTGCAAAAAGACGCAACAGAAAGAAAAGCAAGGGACACTGCATCGTGGACAGTGGAAGGAGAGCAGGATTTGGATAAGAAAAGCCTGGCTTTGAATTGCAACTGAGTTGTGTGGGTGCTGCATGTCCATTACACTCTGCAGTACTAGGTCATTCGGGTATGAAATGAAGACAGTGGTCCCTATCCTGGGGTCCATGCGAGGATTAAATGTGACAGTGTGATACAGTGCCTGCAACCTAGTGGGAAATCAGACAGGCTCAGTTCTGTCCTCCCTAGGTCAAAAAGTGTTTCATGGTGGTGTCCACCCAGTGACCTTGGCAAGTCTTAACTGACCATGGTGCAAACCATTGATGCGAGTCATCAAGAAATACTGGGTTAACTGTAAATTGCTCAACCGGGGGCTTGGTCAGGTTTTAAGATATGTCCCGGAGGAGGGACAGGATGACTCTGGGCTCAGTGCTCTGCCCCACCGGTCTGAGATCAGGCTGCCTCCAAAGCCCCATCCACACAGTTCTGGCTAAAGGCATCTGACTATGGGCAAACTGGAAGGGGCCAGGATCCAATAAGTGGGTCAGGAGAAAGTGGGGCCAGTACTTCTCACACTGGGACACTTACACCTCAGGGACATGCACTGGTGCTCTGGGAATGTACAAACCCATGATTACATGTTGCACTCCAGTGCACACTACACACAAATTTTAAGATAAAGCACGGGCTTCAAAGACGTTTCCTGCTCACAGTGATCCCCAGATCCCGGGAGGTGACTTTATCCTTCTCTGCCATTTGGGGCACATCAAGGAGATGTTGGTGAAGCGCCACTCCAGGGAGACAGAGGGACATGGGTAAAAGAAGGAGGTACAAAACAGGCCCGGGATCACCTGTGGCAAGCTGGAGCCAGAGGGCAGGAGTCCTCTTGTCACAAGCCATAGGTGTGCAGATGGTAGGCAGAGTCCCCAGGCAACACCAGAGACTGGCAGTGGGCCCCTAACCCACCACCAAATCAGGCAGAGAAGGCCTCAGTTCCTAAAACGGAGGGACAAGGTCAGGGCTATTAAAGCCCCCTGTACATTGGCCTAAAGCCTCTTACATTTTTCCAAGGAGAGAATTGATGTCAGAGGTGGTTTGGTTTTGTTTTGCTTGGAAGAGGACACAGGCAGGGGCACTAAACTTTTATCTGAGGAACTGGGAGACATTGTAGTTCCTCTCTGCCCAGATCCCTGGACAGAACTTCTCCCACCTGAAGCTGTGGGAACCAGACTTTGAAGTCCTCCAGAGTGGAGGGCCATGAGCAAGGGCTGATGGAGCTGTCTGCTAGCTGATGGGCAGAAACTGGGAGGATGACAGCATGCCCTGCTGGGATATGATACTTTTTCTCTTTTTACTAATGGTTTGAAGTTTCTGGTGTTACCTTTCTTTTAGGCTGCAAACACGATTTCTATGGCACTTTAGCTTGCCTTTCTTGCTGTGGTTTGTTTGGGGAGGAAACACTGGAAGGCAGTTGCTGGGCAGCTGCCCAGAAAGCCCCGCAATGCACAGCTCATACGCCGCAGAGCTAGTGGTCTCTGTGAAACCTCCTTTCCTCACGCCAGCGTTCAGGGATTCTCTGAGCAGCATTTGGGTGGATGTACAGTCTTTCGAATTTTGCTGCTTCTGCTCTTTCATTTAACTCCTAGCCAGCATTTTGTGTCTATAAAACGCTTAACAAACATTGACTAATTATCCTTCATTAATCATTCATGCAACTGGTAGACCAGGGTCTTATCATTTCCTTCCAGAACAGGGGTGTAATATCCTGTCTGGATCCCAAGTCACACGCAGGGGGCGATAGGCCATCATGGCAGCACTGGGATCCTCCCAAGCTCACCGGGGGAGTGGGGCCGGAAGGTGGGCATGGGCTCTGTGAGGCTGCAACAGCACTAGGATGCCTTATTGCTCTAATGAACAGGAAGGACAAGCCACATCGCTGGCCAATGGCAGCTGAAAGGCAATAAGCTTTAATTAGCAGCTCCTTCCTGGAAATTCACATGGACATAATAAGTCTGTTGTCTTAACAGGCCCAGAGAGGTTGAATGCCTCAACTTTCTTTTGCTTTTCTAAGCTGATCCTTTCAATCACCTGTGAAATGTAAATATAATGAAGACATTGGCTTTGATGAGCTGCCCAGTGCTACAGGGACAGGCGGCCTGGGTCAGGAGGCAGTGCGACTGCAGGTTTATGGTTCAGAAGCACACAGCAGGCTGGTGAATGAGCTGTCACGGCTGGGAACAGCAGCAGAACGACCTTCTGAGAGGGTCACATTGGTCTGGGGAGGGCTGGGCATGGGGAAAGCTCCCTACACTCCACTCTCCGGAGGTTAGGAGAGCCCGTGAGTAACCCATAGCCTCTGCCCGGTGCATGTGGGCCTATGAGCACGTAAAGTTGGGGGCGAGGGATTCCTAGGGTTACATGATGTGGGTTCAAAGAGAAAGCAGGAAATTATAAGGAGAGATGGTCTCCATTTTCCTTCTTATCTTACCACCTGTCTTTCTCTTTAGCGCCCAGGCACAAGCTCTCACTTGCTGGTTTCACGTGCTCTCTCCCTAATACGTGTGTATATTAATGCTAGAGGGCTGTCCTGCCCATTCACTGCCATTCCCCCCACCCCGACATGGCCCTTTTGCACATTTCTCTCTGCACCCCTAACCTGTGGCTGTTTGTGATGCCGAAGCACTCACTCAGTTCACAGTTATGTCATTTGTTTACTCTGTGTGATAATGAACAAGTACAGGAATACTAACCGTTTCCCTTCTCAGATGTTTGTTTTGACATCTCGTGAATAGCCTCTCTACATCTCCACACCCCCAGCCTCTCTTTCCTCTGCTTCTCTTAGACCCCAGCTATCTTTATCATTTTGCTTGTCTATTAAGAAGTCATTCTCACTTCTCAGCCTTCTTCCTCTCGTTATGTGAGGAGAAAACTGGGTCATTGAATCGGTCATCTAATCGCTGTGGCCACACCTCAGTTACCAGCAAAGCCTGCTCTGCCCTCACTCCAAGCTCTGTACCCACAGACAGGGGCTGAAATGGTCAGATTGGCCACACAGGGGCCAGATCCGGGGTGTGCACATATAGCGTCTTCTTCTCTTTCCTTCCTTACTTTAAGCATAGATTTCCTCCTCGCCTCCTTTTTCCCTTCACCTCTTATTCCTTCTCTCCTTTCATGTGCCTGTCACTCTTTCAGGAGGACACTTCACCCCGTGTACACACACATATGCACACAAACTTACATGCACATGCTCACACTCACCAGCGCACACAGATACATGAACGATGAGGGGCTTCGTGGGACGTTTGGTCACAGTGATTCTAAAGAGAGCCTCAGGGGCAAGACCACACACAGCTTTCAGTGGGAAAGGGAGGTCTTACCTAAGGCTGAGGCTCTTCCCCGGTCCATCACGTGGCAAAGGCAAGGATCAAGGCAGATAAGGTGGTGCAGCATTCTCCCCTGGGAATCAAGAAGTTAAATCGGAGCGAGCTCCTGGGTCCTGGGAGTTGAGGTTACACTCAGGACAGAGGAAAACCCTGGAAGCTAGGAAGAAGAGTCTGGGGAAAACTCTTGTTCGGCAAAGCAGAGTTTAAGCTCATAGGACACACTGGAGGTTTTTCTGCCTTGTCTTTCCCAGTCTTTAGTAAAGTCACATTGAACACTCCAACTCCCTGTGTTGCAGTCCCGGAGTTGTTTCTGGGCTTTGGCCAGGGCTTCGAAGGATGGAAACATCACTCCTAATGCCAGATTGATGGTGGCAGTAGCGGTCCATAGGGTTCTCCAAGGAAATGATGAATCTCAGAAAAGGAGGGAGGGTGAGCGGGAAGAAATACGGGAGGGAGAAAAAGGCTGTGTGGTCTAGCCGCTCCCCGCACCATGAGCCAGACTGGGAGGCTCTGAGCCTGTGCTGATGAAGGAAGGTAGAATCCCCCTACCCGGCAACTGTCCGGCGCATTCACTGGGCTCCCCATTTCGCTGCCACTCAGTAATGGGACTCCACAGCAGGAACCCGTGTTTCCAGAATCAAGGCTGGAGACTTTATTAAAGAACACGAATTCTTTGGGGGGACTTTAAAACTCATATTTGCATTTCTATGTTATTATGTTACCTGGTGCAATTTCATCAGAAGCCCCACTGACTTACAAGGCGCCACCATCTCTCATCATTGGTTTTCACTTTTCAGAGATAAAAAATAGAAAAGAAGCCACACAGCCACCATTTGATGGGATATTTTGTCAAGTACAGAACTCCCCCTGCACCCCAGCCCCACCCTTGGTCTAGGGCACAGATGGTCCCATTAAGGGCAGCATGAGGGGAGTCCAGCACCCTCTCTACAGAGCTCTAGCAAGGCTTCAGAGAGCACAGGTGGATCGTTCAAGTGCCACAGCCTGTTAGACCTTTGCTTGCGCTATTTTTTCCTCCTGCTAAGTTGCAACCTCATCTCTGCATCCCTAACACTTGGCTCAAAGCCTGGCACACGATAGGGACTCCATGAATTTTGTAGCATGTTGAATAAGTGAATGAGTCAACAAATGAGTCGAGAAGGGGTGGTGTGGGAGAGTGTCCATGAATGCAAAGTGGAAAATTGAGATCAGTAGCTAGAAAATGTAAGCAAGGCAAAAACATCAATATTGCAGATAATTTCAGATATCCACATAATCATTTAAGGGCATTCTACTTTGCCAGGGTAGGCAAGGGCTAATACACCCGGTAGCATAAGCTTAAATTACTGATTCTCCCCTGCCAAGAAAATGATAATAATATTTAATAATAATAATAGTAATAGAAAGAATGTTTCCTCCAGTCCACACCATCCAGAATCTCCTTCACCAAATCCCTGAACTCTGCCAGGGCCACCCAGAGAGGCGGTCAGAGATAATCACACCCCATATGATTGCCGAAGGCAGAATTCTGCCATTGCTCTGAAGATGTTACCGAAGAATCAAACAGCAAATGTACTTGTACCCACTGCATCCTGTCAATTCTTGTGCATTCTGAGGCTTCAGTCAACAATACAGTTCTTCACTTTTGAAAATCACAAGTTTCGTACAACTTAGTATCTGGGAAGGGCCTCAAGGATTTTTTTTTTCTATCTTCCCTGCTCTCCAGTTATACCGATTATTAGACTGAGGCCCTAAGAAGTTAAGGTTCTATAACTACCCAGTGGCCAGCTCATGATTTTTTGCCTCCTATTCAGTTTTTCCTTCAATGCCTCCCTGCTACTTCTCGGACTTGGGAAGACTAGACTGTGACTTTAACATCTATGTATTCTGCTGCCCACTCCACGGGGAGCTTCACTGCATGTCCTCACCCCCGGCACAGAGCCTGGCACAGACACGTGCTCAGTCCATGGTCCTCTATTGAAATAAATGGAATACATGGCACCCCGATAAAGTTCTCCATGGGCAGTAAGCATACTGGACCCTCCGCTTGTATTTTCAAAGAGAGGGCCAGCCCACGCGCAGCCCAGCCGAAGGGCAAGCTTCAGAAGAGGGCGGGGGTGGGGGAGAGAACCCAGGGCAGTCGTGATACAAAAGAATCAGCCCGTTGGAAAGGACTTTAAACATCATAAAGAGGATGTAAATTTTACAGTTTGTGTGCAAAACGGAAAAATTAAACTTAATGTAGCTCTTAGAAGAACCCTCCGCGTTTCCATTGATGGCAGACAGCTTCATTTAAAGTCAATTCTAAAAGTCAGCTCTGACACAGGAGTTTTCTTTATCCCTTTGGAGAGAGATTCTGACAGTTCAGAATTCTCTTCTGTCCTCCTCCTCGTGCCTCTGTGGAGTGAGAAAAACGGGAAGGCTTCTCTGCCGCCTGGTAGTGAAGAGCTACCCACTCTGGCCTCCTCAGAGGGACCCACTCCCTGTTGATCTCTGGTCATCAGGCCAACTAAACAAGTCCTTGTTGGCACGTCATCTGGTCCACATGCATCACTCCAGCTCCCTCCACAAGCCTTCCATGTACCGCCTCAGCCACCTCTGGGCCCTGTCAGGAAGACACTGAGACTCCTGACACTGTCCCATGCGGCTCTGGACTCAGGGGCTCTCTCTACCCACAAACTCTCTGCTGCCCTCCTCTACTCTCCTGATCTGTTGAAGAGCCCAGAGCTAACACAGGGGCACACATGTCTTTTTGCTTGCAAGTCCCCTCAACCTTTCTGGTCTTTTCCTCCTTCCTCCACCCCCACCAGGCCAAGTCCCAGGTAGGAAAACACAGGCCTTGTTGCCTTGAGCTCCTCACTGGCTCTTCTTCTCTAATCATCTCCTCCCCACGGCCCTGAGCCCAGCTCTCTGTCATCCATGTTGCTACGGAAGAGCTTAGCGAGGATCCCTGAGCAGAGCTTCACTTACCTCTTAAGTTAGGGCTTCCAGCTTTCCTAAGCTGTGACAGGAAGCCCATGGCGAGCCAACTTCCTTAGCTGGCCCTTCCCCAGCTCCACCCCTGCCCTCATCTCAGAGATGCCTCCATGCTCCTTATGCTACGTGACTTCCTTTCCCAGGAGGGCGCGAGGAAACATTCCTGAAAGCAAAGCCTGTCAGCCAGGCCAGTTGTTACTCTTACCCAAGCTGGGCATTTTTTCCCTAGTCTGCACACATTAGGTGCCTGCATGGAGGTTGGGCAACAATCTTAAACATATGTACCTGGATAGAAAGTCTCCCTGTAATGAATCTATAATCACGAAAAGACTCCAGTTCAATGTAGAACATTAACTCGGTAATATTTAGATTTTTCCCATTTTACTTCTGTGTTTATAGCCCATAATAATGGACTATGGGATTGGGTGACATTTTTAAGGGCTGAGATTTATTTCAGCAAGACCATTAGAGTTTCATAACCTCACTCCCAAAATGGGAGGAAGAAGAAGGTCCCATTCAGGAGAGAGTGGCAATTCTTGCCAGTCACCCCAATTTCCAGCTAATGTTTAATAGTCTCCTGATGCTTTCATGAACAGAATGCAATCTGGTTTCCTTTATACACTTCTTAGTAACTCTTCTGAGGAGATGACTGAGTCTGAACTGTTGACTCACATTGTACCAGCTTTCCAAGAATCCTGCTTTCAGAAGTGGAAATGATGAAGCGAAGAGTTAATGATTTTGATTTTTCAAATGTGTCCATCACTGAGGTCCCTGGGCTTGTGTACAAAGATTGAAAGACACAATTCCCTCGGAAAAATAGACCGAGTAACCTGTGTGCAGGCCACGTCAACTATAATCTAGACGGCCATGTAGTCTTGCACCTTAGATCCAGAGGGTGTCCAGTGAACTCAGAGAGCTGGAGTACATGTCCTGGTGGAAGTGACAGTTTCAAGAGGGTGTGAGAGACAAAGCCAGGTGACTTCCACCTACACTTTCCCCAGTCAGGAGACTAACTTCTTTGGGACTGAGTGGCGTGGGTTCAAAGAAGCACTGGCCTGTGGAAAAGGACATGCCTCCAGTTACCTGGACATGCTGTTTTCCAAGGAACAGCCCAGTAGCAGCGGACGAAGGCCCCCTAGGAAGGAAGACTGTCAGTGGGGTCTGTACTCCCAGGGGACAGACGTTCCCAAGAGCCACCAATTGACTGTGAGTGTACAGCCCAGGCTCTGCCTGAGAAGAGACCCCTGAAACATCACACTCTTAGAAAAACATTCTAGCTAGCCAGTATGAAAGAGAAACTGAGGCTAACCTCCTTCTACTGGGGACTCCTGAAGAAGGGAAGAGGCAGATGCAAAAGAAACAGAGGGAGAAGAGGGTAGGGAGACATGGATGTTGACAAGCATTCAGTGAAACATCTTTCCCCAAAATGGTGGTGATGTGATGGAAATAGTGGGGGAGGGAGGGAATAATTCTTATAGTAACCCACAGAAATCGGATTTAGTAGGAAAGAAATTATATATGCCTAACACTTTCAGTCAATGTGGGCTTTTTGGTTTTTTTGGTCTGGGGGTCAGGTGGGGGTGTTGCATCTGCTGTTTGCTGGCACTGTGCTAGGTAGGTCCTGGGCAAAATAAATATGAAAGCAACTAAGCTAAGTTTGCCGGCTTTAAAGAACTAACAAGTAAGACAGATATGGAAGGAAGTGATTACAACACAGGGGGGTGAATGCAGCTAAAGTTGTTTCACAGCACCGTGGAAGTATGGAGAATGTAGTGCCTAACTCAGGGCCTACATGAAGGAAGGTCACTCTACATAACAGAAGAGCACAGAAATTCTTCTCACCTCCTGAGACCCATCCAGTTCCATGAAGCCTCGCTGACCCTCCTTCCTTCGCCCAGTAGAACTGACCCCCTCCCCTTACCATGTACACACCTCTCCTATGAGAGTCTTTCCACACCTCGTCACACATGCACTTGGCCTCCCTCTAACACAGTGTAAACCCCTTGCATGCCAGGACAATGTTTTACTCATGTTTGGCACCATGATTTACCCATCTTTAGCCCCTAGAATATTGAAGTAGAATGTTGTGCATCAGACTGCTGGTTGCTAATAAGCATTTGTTGGATGGATGGAAGGAAGGAAGGAAGGAAGGAAGGAAGGAAGGAAGGAAGGAAGGAAGGAAGGAAGGAAGGAAGGAAGGAGGGAAGGAAGGGAGGGAGGGAGGGAGGGAGGGAGGGAGGGAGGGAAGGAGAGAGGGAAGGAAGGGTAAGGGAAAATGAATTTCTTAAACTTCTAGAACTTATACCCATAACCTCCATCATTCTCCTGTACTTGGCCACCTTCTAATAACTCCTCCAAGAGTTTTTTTCCCCAATTCTCTTCTAATTCTCCTTCTCCCCATGCCCTCTCTACCCCTTTCCGTCTTTTTCTCCATCATTGTCTTCTCTAATTTCCCATTACTTTTGTGGTGTCAGAAGTCTGGTGTGGATCCTGAAAAACCTGAAGTGAGAAAAGGATGAGCCAAGTAAAATGCTTTTCCAAGGCAGTCTGTCTTCGTAGCTTTAGGTCAGTGAGAATCAAAGAACTGGGCCCAGTGCCTCCACAGACTTACTCTTTGGGGTTGGTGGCCATGCCAGTGCCTCCACAGCCTCACTCTTTGGGGTTGGTGGCCATGGGTAGGCCACATTATCTGAGGATCATGTGGCCATTCTGCTTGGATTGTTTGCAGAACAAAACAACAGTCATGGAGACCCCGTGCTCTGCTCATAAAGACATCACATGGTGACCTCCGACTATAGATCCCAGAGGAATCACCTATGCCAGCCTCCTCACATTACAGCTTAGGAAACCCGGGCGCCAGTGGAACTAAGTGACTTACCCAAGGTCACACAGTAAGTCACTGCTGAGCCAAACCCAGAACCCTGGCTTCCTGACCACTATTCCAGTGTTTTTCTTGCTACAACGCATTGCCTCTCACGCCGGTGATACATCTCCTGCAAGCCAGGATTGATGCAGCCGACACGCACACACGCACAGGGAGTCATTCTTCCTGCCGAGAAATGCATCCAGTTATGGGGAGGAAGGTGACAGCTGTTTAATAGCAGCTCTGTGGGATGGTTCTGGACTTAGAATGTGGAATATTATCTCCCGCTAATGCGCTAGAGGAGACACAGGGAAACAGAATGTAATTATCCAAATGGCTCTTTTTCCCGGATACTAAAACTAATTCTCCCGCCCTGGTGAATAATGCTGAGGGGTCTTTAACAATTAGTTTATGCCCCGTCTGATAGCTGTCACCGCTCCTAATAGCACGGGGACCTGTTTTGCCGATCAGGGGTATCGATTTGAGACTGCCTCCGAGATCAGCCTGCAGGTTCATCCATTTCCTGTGGGCTCCAGAGAGGGTCTCTCCAACAAGGAGAATCCAGGGAGACTTCACTGCTCAGCTCCTGACAGCACGGCCTCTGGGAGCCTCCCTCCAATATGGTCATTCTCCTCTACTTCCCTTTGTCTTTCTCTGAGGTCCCAGCAGCCTATTTGGCTCCAGACCCCAATGACAGGGGGTTCACAAGGAGTAGGGATTTAGAGAAACACTCTACTCCTAGAAGAATCCACACAAGTGGGCTTCCTACCACCCCTCTTTAAACAAAACCTCATGTACAAGCATCTCAAACTATACAGCACATAAATTAAGTATAATTAATTCATCTCATCAACCAAGAAATAACTTCTCCTCCTCTAAATGTCTGCAGGCTTTTATTTTTCCCACCATTATGGTACTTAAGTTTTACCACAATTCCTAGTTATTTGTGCCCTTGTCACATCCGCCCTAAGATTCCTAGTCTTTGAGGGTAAGAGTCAATGAATAATCTCTGCATTTCCCCAGCACCTGACACCTACCACAGAACCGCATACAGGGAAGGCACCCAATGAGTAAAACCTAATGTGAAGTAACTGACACAAACATGTTTAATGCATTGCTTTAGAAAAAAGTATCCATGGTGTGTAGGGGTTAGCCTTGCGTAAGAAGCTCTGGGTAACGTCTGCCCTTTGTACATCCTGCTCTCCAAAGGCCAGTGGGCTACACAGAGGCTAGGCCTGCAATGGGAGAGGATTGACCGGCCAAGTTCAAGACCGGGTGCAAACTCTGCAGCAGCTCCTTATGCGGAGAGAAGGGAACAGAGCCAACTCAGGCCGAAGTGGAGACTGGTACCCAGAAGACTCGCTCGTGCTCTGTGGACTCTGTCCTGTAAGGGAGCGTCGGTGGACTGGAGAAGGCCAAGGACCCTGGAGCTGAGCCGGAAGAGCCGCATCTCACGGCTTTAAATCTGGTCAGGCTGTCGGACAGTGGGCGCTTACTGCCCTGGACATCAGGCGGGCAGTAAGGAAGGCGGTTTAAACACATGCCTTCCTCCTCACACCGATGAGGAAAGCACTTGGACAGAGTCCGCAAAGACCTAGGTGTCACCCAAGGGCCAAGCTGCAAAAACTCCATGTCAGGTAAAATTTTCTCCAAGGCAGAGAAAGGTGAGAAGGCAGCGAGATCACCCAAGCGGCCCTCCTGCTCCAGGGGTTTTCCATCTGGGGGGGAGCTGGACGGCTCTGCTGCCTCCTGGGAGGGGAGGTGTGGGATGCCACTCACTAATGATGCACTGAGAGCCGTTATGAATTGAGTCTCTGGAAGTCCAACTAGAGAGGGTATTGATCCCAAAGTCACCCTCAGGTGCAACAGCCATAAATTACCAGTCAGCTTTTATTATGTGAGAGACTTTCACATTCTAAGAGTTTGTCTTTCTCCCTTTTATTATCCTAATGAAATGCCATGACTTGACCTAGCCACAAGAAAGTATCCAGTGAAAAGAGAACGGGATTTCTGGGCTAATTGATTAAGCTCCTCACCCGGAAGGAACTAACCTACCAGGAACCCCGCTGTTTGTGGGGAGCAATCTGGAAAGTAAATAGCATAGTTCCAGTGAAAACTCGAAGGGGCGAAGCCTGGAACTGGGTGCAGAGGAGCGCCGGACCAGCCTAAGCAACCCCCTCTTCATGGGCGGGCACTGGCTGCAGTACGAACCCTGACTCGCGGATCCGGGGAGATGCCAGGGCAAGTGTCACATTCTACACACACCCAGCATATTCTTCATTGTGCATCCCTCCGTGGAAAAAGACCTACTCCAGAACCATTATTTATCAGCACCCCCCAAACACTTATGCATCTCTGTTAACGTGCACAGCAAGGAATTGCTGGTGCTCACAGAGCTTATTCGGCAGAAAAGGAGAAGGGCGTGTGACAACTAATTACAATGGAGTGAAGTGCCACCGTGGGGGAAGAACAGGGACATAAATGAGCAGGTGATTCCAAATGGGAGAGATGGCATCCGTGCCACCTCTCCCTGAGACCACACACAATTTATTTCATGGAGATGAAGATGAGAAGCTGCAAGGCAAGACGGGGGTACCCACGGGCAGGGTAAATCCACGTTCGCATATAACTGGTGAAGAATCCACTTTCCTGATGCTTGAGCAAACTTAAGATTGAAACAGCTTCCCCAGAGCCCTTGGAAGAGCTCGCTGTCAGCCAGATTGCTTCCTGGGGGCCACATGCCGGGCGATTTTTAGTCTTACTCGGAAACAAATGAGACTGGGACCCTAAACAGAAGCAAGCTGAATCCCTAACGTTCTGCGTGAGGCTCAAATATTTATCTGAGTGAGGTGTTTTCGTCATCTTTATTTTTCACCTAGGACCAGAACATTTATTAAAAATTATAGAATGTGATCAGTCCTATCAGTTGTCATTGAGAGATTTACGTTTCCAATAAATAAGATAAAATATCTTCTGAGGACATTATTGCTTATGTCAAGGAAGAGCGCCTATCTTGGGACAGTTATTCTTTTATTTTGCAACATTGGTAGGTTTCCTTGCATAAGTAGTTCATGATGTAACAGAAACTTCTGAGGTGCTCTGACAAAGTCAGTGTCATACTGGTTAAGAACTCTGGCTCTGGCATCTGACCTTCTGGGCTCAAGGCTCCATTCTGCTGTTTATGAGCAGTGCGGACTTGGCCAGTTCCTTGGCTTCTTTCAGCCTCAATTTATCCGTCTGTAAAATAGTGATAATAATAGTGCCCATCTTGTACGATGCCAAGTGGAGCAAATAAGATATTGTCTGTTTCGTGTTTATCACAGTGATTAGTGCATGGGGAGATTTGATAACTAGCAACTGCTCCTAGCTCAGAGCTTGGTTCCCGGCCAGGACTGGCTATGAGTCCCCACTGACTGATGATGGCGCTGTTGCTGTCAGTGCTTTGGAAGGGCCAAGCCATTTAGATAACATTAGGCATTTCAGAAATTGAGGGGGCTGGCTCTGAGATACGCCCTTAGCCACCACATGCAAGAAGAAAACTCTTCCTACCCACTCCAACAGGAAGAACTTGCTAAGTTAACCAGCAGATTCTTTTTTTTTTAAGATTTTATTTATTTATTTTTAGAGAGAGGGGGGAAGGGAAGGATAAAGAGACGGAGAGAAACGTCAGTGTGTGGCTGCCTCTCATACCCTCTAATGGGGACCTGGCCCACAACACAGGCATGTGCCCTGCTTGGGCATCAAACTGGCGACCGTTTTGTTTGCCGGCTGGCACTCGATCCACTGAGCCACACCAGCCAGGGCAGCCTGCAGATTCTAAAGGGGATCACTAACATGAAAGAAGATACCAGATCGAATCCCAGCTGGAACTTGGCTTTTGACATGCGAGACCTTGAATACTCCAAAGGACGGGGATTCCAGGGGCTGGTCAAAGCACTCACCTATGATCAGGAGGACAGAGTGGGCGTTGAATCTGGCCATGGTATAATCCTAAAGAGCATGGGCATCTGCCATGAAAGTTCGCTAAGACTGCTGAGACTTCAGGAGTAACGTAACTGGCCTTCCTAGAAGCCAGAAGCGGTGTTGTGACTTACTGCGTGAAGAGACAGAGACCACTCTCCCTGGAAGCGTCACTGAGGTCTTTGACGAAGCACAGTATGAGTGGGGCCTCGCAGGGGGTGAAACTTGGGCAGAGAGAGGTAAAGGGTGAGCCAGGTGGGGAGACAGTGAGGACCGGGGTGAGGAGGGGATGAGGGCAAAGCACTGACAGCAACAGCGCCACCGCCAGTCGGGGCTGACCCACACCCAGTCCTGGCCAGGACCCAAACTCTGAGCTAAGCGCTCTAGACGGGTTATCTGGCACTCCTCAGCATAACCCACCCAGTCGTTCCTTATCCCAATTTTAGAGACAACCTAAGACACAGGGGCTTTAATGAGAGCTAATGTGTGAAAACAAAGGTGAGGGCCCTGGCCCGACTGAATCTTTTCATTCAAGTTGATGGGGGAAAGCCTGGGGCTTGCCTAGCAAACTGAGTGATGTAGGCTGGCTGAAGGTCCAGAGGGTGGGACTGGGACTTTTGGAGGAAAGGTGCACTTGGAGCTGTCCAGGGAGGGTTACAGATGGCAGGGAAGGCTTCGGGCGCTGAGGTTTCAGCTCATACCCAGGTGTTCTTTACCCCTAGCTGACCTCTGCCCCATCCAAGGCAGCCCGGAATAAACAGCACCCAGCGGTTGCCTGGGGCCCCTGCTGTGTGAGGGGCCCAGACGGCGCAATTGATTTTCTTTATTTGTTTAGATGTCATTTTCAGCAGAGCTGAGTGATTCTATGCCAAGGTGGGGTCTGCTCAGTCTCCTGTCCCAAAGTCAGACAGGAGGGGTAGAGAAAGCCTGGGGTTCGCGAAGTATACTTATCATTTATTGATTTAGCCAACTCTGAGCAGGCAGCTCCTACTACCTTTCAGAACAGAGGCAGCAAAGCGCAGGAATACTCGAGTCTCTCAGTTAATACTTTATTAAAAATGTTAGTTGATTTTCTAACATTTTTTTTAACCTGGGAAATTTTTTCCCCCAAATTAAATCTGATGTGGAAAAGCTATAGAGCATAGCAGGTAAGAGTGCGGGTTAAGGGTCATACTGCCTGAATCCAAAGCCTGGTGCCACTCTTATTAGCTGTGTGATGTGAGGTGAGTGACTTGAACTCTCCAAGCCTCATTTTCCTCATCTGCAAAAAGGCAGCCAATAGCACCACCTACTCTTAGAGTCATAAGGAAATAAAGCGAGTCAACACTTCCGTAGCCCGACATAGAACCTGGCACATGTTTAACGCTCAGCAAGGTCTGCTACTGTTACTCTGTGGGACAGACAAAAGCATGGCTGCCCAGGTTGCGTTATGACCAAGGAACCTGCAGTTCTACCCAGTCAGCCTCCCCCACATTCCCCACACAGGCCCTCGTAGTACCTCTGGGGACCCGGGCAGTGGTGACCCACCAGGTGTTTGACAACAGGCTTTCCAGAGGGAGAGAGGCGAGGGAGCCCTGATTTCAGCATTTGCCAATCTCTGCCTTGTAGACACTCTCAGGAATGATGAACGTTAAGATACCACCCCGAGGTCACTGCACACAGATGTAGGGAGAGATGCAGGCCCACAGGTGGCTCCGGCACACCTCTGGCCCTGCGACACAGGAGCCCAGTGTGGGGCCCAGAGAACCTGGGAGGCCCCTCCCAGCCCTGGCTCTGTACAGTCTACCTCAGGGGAACCCAAACTTTGCGATTAAGCCCTCCATTCCCCATAGCAGGTGAACATCAGGTCTTACAGAGCAAGAACAGAGTTTGGAGGATTCAGGATCTTGGGTTCATGCCCAATCCGGAAGGTAATGTGTCTGATAGCTCAGTGACTCTTAATTAGATGAGATTGAATCAGCAGAACTGCTTCCTGTGGCTAAAAGGCTTTCCTTTCAAGTACAGCCATTCAATTACTGCCAGGGCCCATTGGGCAACAAGCCTTAGCTAAGGGCAAGGGAATATAGTGTGATGGCACGTGTGGCAGAGACCTTCAAGGACAGTGTGTGTGCAAGTGTGTGTGTGTGTGTGTGTGTGTGTGTGTGTGTAGAGGGACACAGGCCAGGATGGGCCGAGATCCTTGAACTGACAAACTCAGCAGTTACCCTAGTAGAAGGTAGCCCAAGAACCAGAAAGATCACATAGAAAAGCACTGGACTGGGAATCCAGGGGCCTGGGTTTTAGGCCCAGCACTGTGTGACTTTGTTTCTCCTTCTGGAAAAATGAGACATCGTAATGTCTGCCTTGCCTTTTTCAGAGGAATATTATAGGAGCAAGTGAAATACCATCAGTGAAAGCTCTATTCAGAGAAGCGGTGGAACACCCCACCAGGGGTTGGCCGGTTGGTCAAAGGCCTCTGAAACAAGTCAGTTGCTAGGGCAGGTGTCAGACACCCACTCATGCCACCACCAAGAAAAGTGGGAGCACTGTGCGGGGATCCACGGCCTGGGACTGGAATCAGGAAGCTGCCGGTGCCAAGAAAGCAGCCCCTTACCTTCTCCAGGAGGTGTGAGAGTGCCTCACCTCTGGTCCTCTGCGTTAGGGGTCATTAAAGCAGCTGCGTTTTCGCTTTGTTTCTAGAGTGGGATCGTGAGGAGAAAGGGTGAAGAAGAAGAGCTCGCATGGCGCCCCGCGCATGGCTCCTGCTTCCAGTGGGGCGCTGCTGGGTGCTCCTCGCGCTGAGACCCAGCCACCTCAGCCCCAGGTCCACCCCAGGGCCTCAGCCGAGCCCTCCCAGACGGCCAGCGCTGCCTCAGTGTCAAAGTCTGAAGGGAGACATCTGAGGGGCCCGCGTGGGCTTCTAAGCAAGGCCACATCAGTCCTGGGGCTTGGTCAGCCTGCAGAAGGGCTGCTCTTCAGCCGCGGCCCGGAAGGGGTGACACAGCAACGGAGAGGACCGGCCACGTAACGTGGGGCAGAGTCCTTTGGAAGCTCGTACAGGGAGCAGGCCACACTCGGCCTCTGCATCTCCTGCTTCCCTAGCTATCTCTCCACCCAGTCTTCTCATGGCCCTACTCTCTCAGAAATGAACTCTGAAAACCTTGTGGCGGTGCATGAGACCACCCGGAAGGTCATACGAAAGGGGCAGGTGGTAGGGGACGGTTGGGATGTTAGAGCCGTAGGCGAGAGAGAAGCCTCAGGCTCCGAGCGAATGCTCTCCTGTAAATAGGCCCGGAGGGCTGACCTCCGGTGGAAGCTGCAGCGTTCGCCCATTTCCCTCCCAACCTCCAGTCTCGTCACCCTAATCAGGCGAAAAAGAAGTCAAAGTGTTTTCTTTGTGGAGTTTTTATGAAAAATTCAGCCGTGTAGGAATGTATTAGATAGAATCTTATGAAATAACCACATCCATTGGTCCAAAATGGTCAGATGTCAGCAATTTCAACCTAATAGGAAGTTGTCGCCCCTCACCCTCCCATGAGCCCCTCCATCAGAAAACATTACAGCCTCAACACTGCCCTCAGGCCACTTGCAGCTGAGCACAGGCGTGTAATGCGCAAAACACCTCCTTCCGGTGTGCAGGCAGGAGCGAGGTTTAACTCAGACATCACTTTGCAAATCCCCTGCTCTCTGCCCTCCAGAAATGGGGGCTTGCTGTAAGGGTGCCAGACCGAGGCTTGGCAAGGCAACAGAAACTCCATGTTCTTAGGGTGGAAAATTCCAGAGATCAGTCTTCTGTTCAATTATGTTGGGTATTTTTTTCCCCTCTTCCCTTGAAATTGGGGCAATTGTGAATATAAATACACAAAGAGTGAAAAATTGGCAGTCGATTGACAGGGAGGAACAATGCAGCCAGCTCATTATCTTCCCTTGGAGATGCACCCGGCTGGCCCGGCAGATCTTCTCGGCATTGTCACCCTGCAGCTCCTGCATAGCCAGGGCTTGGGGGAGGATGTGGGGCAGCTGGAGCAGACCCCAGAGGTCAGGCACCAACACCAGGGAACTCAGAAGTAGGGCCTTTCCCTCTCTAGAGCTCAGATTCCTCATCTGCAGAATGACTCATCGGTCAGGCGCACTCATGTGGCGGTTCAGCCTCGGTGATCTCCAAGACGGGGTGGACAGAGTCAGATAACCTGGAATGAGAGAGGGCAGCCGGGGGGAGCCCAGCACCAATGGTGACAGCAAATGAGTGGTCCATACCCATTCACCCCCATACCCTTGACCCCTTCTCACTCTGCCCTCTTCCCAGACACCCCTCCCCCAGGTACTATTGGGCTCTGCCCCTCTCTGACATCCCCTTCTATTCCTCACTACCCCCCTGCCACCATCCTCAGCCTCTCTTCTCCTTCCTCTCACCCATGACAGTCTTGGTTCTTTGTGCTCACTACTCTATAGTTGGATCTGGAAGTGCCTGACTTACTAATTGCTGATTAATTATTCACATTAAATATCACATCATGTTGTCACATAACCCTTCCAGGCCTCAGTTTTCCCATCCGACATTCCGTTCTCTGGGCCTTTGCTTTAGCACATTTAATACTGCCGGCGCACGGGCCCATTCAGGGGGAGAGGTGGGAGAAAGAGGTTGGCGAGGGCCTTGGGCAGTGGCCCTCATGCCACACTTCCTTCGAGACCTCAAGACCCACCTCGGCTGGAGACTGGTTCACGTGGCTCCCCCAGCACCGCCAGCCCCCACGTGGCTCCTAAAGGCATCTCTGGCTTTCCTTCTTACCAACCCTCCCACAACGAGTAATCCATGTACACCACTTGTGACAGCTCACCAAGAGTTTTCGCACAGGTGTCTCCTTAGCTCTTCCCCACAGTCCTCATTGTCTCCACCGGGTCAGCAGTGGGGAAGGTGAGGGCACAGCATAGAAGTGCAGCGGGTGGCCAGAGATTAGCCGCCTTGCTCTGGGACGGCCGCCATTTCCCGCTTCTTACACTAGGGGAGCTGCAGGAAGCGATGGTAGCTGCCAAGGTTAGGGGCAATGATAGAGCTGGCTTCTCTGCGGCCGGGGCTGAGGAGGTTCTAAATACCTGAGGTTGCAGGGACCCCAACAGCAAAGATCTTGGCTGTTAAAGCCAACATCTGCTCTTCACAGGAATCCGCCCCAGTTGAGTGGCATGCCTCTCTGGCTCCCCTTCTTCCCCCTACAGCCCCCACTTAAGGAATAAGCGTCTGTCTCCTCCACCACGACCACCTCCCGCTAAGGAAGCTGAACTTCGCCTGGCCCGCCTCGGCCTCTCCAGCTTGACTCCACGTTGAGACTTGTCAACTGCCATTGTAGCTATAAATCATCAGTCTTTTTGGTCAGATTTCCCACGTTGAGAATCTGATTGCTCCAGCTCCATTCTTTGAGGCAGACCACCTTATTCAGAGGTCATGGCCAGCCTAAGACTTGGTTGTCCCTGCTGGAGCTGGTGTCCTGCGGTACGGAGGTGGCCTACCGGGAGGCAGGAACTCGGGCGGTGAAGGCAGCCGGATGATATACCCAGCACAGGCATGTTACTTGTGCCCTGGCTCTTGTCCGGGACACCTTCCCTTCTGTTCTCATCCGATGGTCCCTACTGATGGATCTTGGCCCAAGGCGAGTGTTACCTCCTTTGTGAAGCCTTCGGGGAAAATGAGTCAGTCCTCCCTTTAAACTTCCATATATCTCTCGTCAGTTTTCACATGTGTCTTAGCCTCAATAGGGAAATAAGATCCCAAAAGAGTGAAAGTATTTTTGACCTATCTTTAATAATCCTGTATAATAATTTTTTTTTAAAGCCCTAATATAACTCAGTATTTCCCAACACTGTTGGGGTAGAAAAAGTTCCCAGTCTTCAAAGATATGTAATGAATGTTGAGTTTTACAGTGTTGCCCAAATTTCTCTAGTGCAGGAAATTTAGTGCTTAAGGTGCTAATGTGCAGTATAAATCTCTGAGAGAAAACTAGAATATGTAGCCTTCCCGTACTTATTCCCATGAAATTACCCTTTTATGAAGCACCAAAAACAGCCTGAGAGCCAGTGTTTTCTGCCGAAAACAGTTTGGGAGACACCAGTGTAGCAGCGGTTGCTCGAAGTCAGGTGTGGACCAGTCACAGTTTAAACTTGGCTCTGTGACCTTGGCCAAGTCACTTAAGTTCTCTGGGCCTGGGCCTCTTTACCTGTTCGACAAAGATAATAATACCTGCTCATCGGGCTGGTGGAGGGTGAAATGACACAGAGCGTGTGCAAAGTGACTTACACAATGACTGGCACTGAGCAGGTTTTCAATCCACGGTCACTGCTAGTTTCCTGGGACTCCTCTACCGCTGAATCTCCTCTAGAGCAGGTACTCCGGAGGTGCCCATTCAGGGGCACAGCACCATGGAGAGGTCTGGAAGGCTTCTCCACCAGGCCAGACACTCAGCTTGGTGCAGGGGTCTCCACAGGATCTGCTCATCTCCTTAGCAGAACCAGAGGCCATTGATGGACTGCTAACTTCTTTCTGGCCACAACAAGTGCCCACTGGCCCTACTTGACCACTTGGGCTGGGCCATGATAAATCACTCTCCCGCAGCACGCTGAATAAAATAATAAGTCACTTTCCTCTATGGCTTCTGTGTCATCACCTGAATCATGACTGATAGACCCGCAGGTAATGCCCTGGAGTTGTGCACCAGGACAGCCCTGATCCTGGCAACCCTGTAGACAGACAGGACAGGAATCAGTTATGTCCATCTTACAGGTAGGAAGAGCAAGACGTGGAAAGGGTCAGCCAGGGGCCTGAGCCTTTGCCCTGAGATCAGCAGTCGATCAGCCTCGCCTGCTGGACGTGCTGGTACTGACTCTCGATGCGCCTCCTGGGCTCGGGGCTGCCTGCCTCCACCTCGAGTGTGCGGTACCCCTGTCTCAGTGATCCCTCTGCTGCCTGAGCCAAACTGCCCAGTCAGGTTCCTCCTGAACAGCTATCTCTGGTGGCCATGGTGACCGGGACCTTGCAGGCACTGGTTCTTTTTGTCCAGCCTGAAGACTTTCCCCCGGGCCTCACCACATACCCCAGGCTGCTCTCCACTGGGCATGGTATATTCCCAGGTGTTGAATGTATGAGCCATGTCTTCATCCCTCTCCCTAATCACCTGGCCAACCTATACACATCCTTCATGCCACCTGCAAGGTGCTCCTTAAAAGTTACAAATAATGAAAAGGGAGACCACCAGCCAGAGCACAGGCTGCCACCGACTGTTGCATTGGAGGGTTGAAAGCAGCCCCAGTACCGTGGACCCCTGCGTCCTGGGTGTGGAGCTGTTTTGTGTCTAAACGAACCTCTCTCTTCAGCTGCTGCCCCCTACCATAGTCCATGCCATGCCAGTCGCCTCCACGTGATGCACTGTGGTCTCCCCACTGTGATTCCTAATGGGCTGCTAACTCAGTGTTGCCCTGTGGATTCAGCCTGTGAGAAGGTGATCACAAGCAAGCAGTTTGAAATGACTTTCCATAGATGAGGCCACAAACAGAGGCCAAACCCAGGCCAAGACCTGTTGTCAAGACATCAGTCAGGATGGGGTCAAGAATGAAAGGACAGACTGTGTTGCAGGCCAGAGAAACCACTGCTTCCTGGGAATTAGGACCCAGAGAGCCCCACAGAAGAAAGCCGGCTCTGCTGTCTTCTCCAGGCCAGTGGAGATGGCAGCCCTGCAACCCATCCCTTCAGGGGCCACGAGAGTAATGCAGCCACCATGCATCAGGCTGTACTCTGCATCGGCACCCCTGGGAGCTTCGTGGACACGGGCTCATTTGTTCTCCACAAAGACCTGCTGAAGAAGGTACTCTTACTACCCCTGTAACACACATGAGAAAGTGAGTCTTGGTAAGGATGAGCTACTTGCCCGAGCTTACAGAGTGAGGATGTGATGGAGCAGGGTCAAATGCAGGCAGCCTGTCTTCAGAGCTCAGCTCAGGACCCACCGAGGAGTCCTGGTTGAATGTGGGCCCGCTCGGGGGCATCTCCGCGAACACTGTTCACAGGAGGAGAACATTGAATCAGGAGTCTGTGCTGACAGAGGGAGCTGTAAACAGAGGACAGCAGACCGCCTTCAGATCTGCCTCCTTCCTCCTGTGGGATCTGGACAAGAGCGAAATCTCTCAGTGGCTTTATGACTGCCTCACAGAAACACAACAAAGACTAAACCTCATAATGGTGCCAACATGCTTCGGAAACCATGATGTTGACCGTATGAGCCATTGGTACTTGCTGTCGTGTCATATGAATACACAGGGTATGAAGAACCCTGGTCCCGCTACTAACTAGCTAACTGAAATGTCCCAACTGGCCTCGTGACCTGGTATCTCTGAGCTTCAGCTTTTCAGTCATAGAGTGGCACTGCCGATACATGGTCACCTTCTTACCTTACTTCCTGCTGACCTGATTGCCCAGGCTGCTGCAAAGCCCCAGTGAGCTGAGGCTCACGGGTGCCCTGAGGACACACAGCATACTGTATGAATGGGAAGTATTTATTATGAAGGAGATTGTGCTAAGATGCCCTCTCCAGGGCTGCCAGCACTTTACAGACGCGGTTTATTCATTCTCATAAGCAGACCCAGATGGACCACCCTAGGGGACCATCTGGCTGGGCCGAGGAGCCAAGTCGGCCTCGGAGAAACGGGAAGACTCTGGCTCACTGGGGTGAGGGTGGAATCCTTTAACTGATGCTTTCAGCAGCACCCCAGCCCAGCACAGGCCATGCTGCCTCTGAGAGAAGAGATAGACTCCTTCACCCCCAAGTTTCCCCTGTCCAGAGGGATCAGTTCGTCAGCCCAAGTCAAGTTCATGAGAAAGCCTTCAAGGTGATACAGAAAACCCTGACAGCCTTGCAACCAAATCCAAGGTACAGTACCAGGACCAGCACCACCAGAATTTGCATAATTAGCAATACAGCCTCTGGCCAGGAACTCAGTTGGCATCATCCTGATGCACCAAGGTCACGGGTTCGATCCTCAGTCAAGGCCACAAACAAGAATCAAAGAATCAACCAATGAATGCATAAATAAGTGGAACAAGTCGATATTTCTCGATGTTTCTCCCTCTCTCCCCGCTTTTCTCTCTCAAATCAATAAATAAAAAAAAATTTTTAAAGAAGCATAATTTTGATGCATGCTAAAGTTTGAGAACCACTTCTTTGGAGTCAATCCCAGTTACATCTGTGGCTCATGGCAGGTGCTCTGCAGACATGGAAGGTTAGCTTTACGGCAGCTCATTTGCTGAGCAGTCATTATTCCCAGGGCTGGAGCCCCAAAGGCAGTGGGGTCGAATGTGCCCCCTGTTTTCTCTCCTGCATCTCCCTTACTCACCAACTAGTCCCTGCATCTTAAGAGTGAATAGGACCGTAAATCGGCTCTTTTATCATTAATAATAGGTAAGCAGAAATAGACTACCCAAATTCTTTGCTTTGGGGCCCAGAATCTATACTTAAATCTCCTCTCTGCCCCCTAGGAATGGTGCCAAGGTCTTAGCTACAGGCTCCCCCTCAGCTCAGGGCACCAACCCCATCATTTCCTCCCCTGTCCCACCCCCACACACACCTTCATCCCATCCAAACCAACTGATATCTGATTATCTTTAGTGGTTCTGTTCAGTATTTCTCCCAAGTGCTAATGGAACTGCTCTCACCTCTCACTGCTAAGCAGAGAGGTCTGCACTTGACAGATAGCTCCAGGTTAACTAATACCTGGGACGTGAGCAGAAGCATGCAGGCATGCTTTCTGTTTAGTCTGGCCTCCCCCAGTGCACTGGCAGTGCCTACTTGGGAACCTCAGGGAAAAGACCATGCCACGTCTTATTTATCCCTGCAGTCCAATGTGGCATGTGGAGGACGCTCCGCAGTCATTTTGACTGGGGGCAGCCTGCCCTGGGTTCACCCGAGTGCTATCAACAGAGCCTGGGTTGAAGGAACACCGAGTTCAGGGCTGGGCCACAACCTTGTGGCTGACAATGCGTGCAGGGAGGTGGATCTGACTCCGGACGCATGTCAGGGAGAGCTTCACACTGGCCTGGGCGAGCAGGAATTGCTAATAAGGGATGGTCGGCTGGGGCAATAAACAATTGCCATCCCACTATCTTCATCGTGGGACAGCTCTGTGCCCCTCAGGAGGCAGGGAGCGAGAGAAAGGCCAGGATTTGGACCCCGAGAGACAACTCCAGAGCTAAACGATCGAGTGAGTGGTCCTTGGTGAGATGCTAGATCCTCACGAGTTGTTTCCCACCTGGAGCATGGAAAGAGTAAAACCCCGGTGCCGGGGCTGCTGTGAGACTCAAGCGAGCTGTCACACACGAGGCGCTGTGTCTCATGGCCGCTTCCTCTTCTCTCCTGCTCGCCTTAGGGCTCCACACTTTGAAGTAAGGGTATAGGAACGTTAGAGTCCTACAATTTGAGGAAAGCAGGTTCCAAATGAGTTGCATAAGGGCTTACAGCATGAGTAATAAGTGGAATGATCGGGCCACGCTGTTCTGTGGCGTTAGGCTTGTGCCCAGAAGCTGACGGTGGCCACAGGCTACTTGAGGTGGCTTCTCAGAAATTTGTCATGAGTTCCTCCACGTGAAGACCCTAATTTCAAACAGACGCCCCCCCCCCCACCATTACAACTCCCACTCCACCCTCAGAGCCTGGGCTCTGAACTCGACAGGTGGGGTGATCAAGGATGGGGGTTACATAAAAGAGTCGCTGTCACATGATTCCATTTACCGAAAAAGATTCCATTTAGCCTCGAGTGACAAAATGCAGACCAGTAGCTGCGTGGGCCCAGAGATATAGAGAGAGCATGGGCTGCAAAGGGCATGAGGATTGTCTTGGGGGTGACGGAGAGGTTCTGCATTTTTTTATTGTGGTGATGATTTCGCAGGGGCATGTCAGCCATGCTGCCCGGTCAGCATGTTCTCCGTTAGCGCAGAGGCCTGCCTGGAAAGCCAGGATTTAGCAGAGGGAAATCACCAGGGCTTCAGGGTCCTTCTCCTCCAGCAGGGTCAGAGGATCCCACCCTTAGAATATTCTAGAAGGTGTACTGGACTGGCACCCAGAAGATCATGATTCTAGTCCCTCTCTCTACCCTTTGACAGGTATCTGACCTTGATCCAGCCAGCTTCCTCATCTATAAAATCAAGCGACAGTATCATGTCATAGGGTTGTTGTCAGGATCAAATGAAATCATTTATGTTTCTGAGCTCCAAAAAATGGAAAGTGCCAAGCAGATGAAGGTCTTTTATTCTGAGTCACCCTTCAAAGGTGCCAAGTGAGGCCAGGGGAGCGGGTATAGACCAAGTCTGACCATCAGGGTGAGAAACTATAAGTGCAATTACCCCACCGGCTGTAACAGAGACCCAGGAAGCGTGTTGCAGGGTGAATGACCCACTCTTGGGGACTGACTGGCCAGGTCAGCTGCCTGTGACTCGTTCATCCCAGTTCAGAGATTCTGACAGATGGACGCAGGAATTGCTTCCTAGTTCAGTGAGTAAAATGGACACAGTGAACAGTTTACAGTTATCCCTGAGCCAGTAAATCCAAACTCTTCTGCACTGTGTTGTGTCTGGAACACATTAAATCTGGCATAAGACGGGACATAAAATATAGCAGAGTGTAGTTGATTTGTTAATTTAGCTGTCAATGGAAATCAGATGTCGAGATTCACTACAGTGCAAAGTGGCAATTTGAGCCTCTGTTTAAAGTGCGGTCCAAACCTTGATTTAGAAGCCTTGCCAGGGCACTGCGGGTGTCTCGGGGATGCTGTAGCCCCGAAAGTGTCAACTGCTGGCAGTTCCACCTTATGAAGTCCATCCCCCCATCCCTACCTATGTCCTCACTTGTACCGGCAGGAAGCTCTCAGGCAGGTGTGGGTCAGGGTGTAAATGAGGGGTGGTTTCTAAAAATAAAGCGGAGACTCCATTCCAATGGTACCATCCTATGGATCATTTTCTTTTTTTCCCTCTAAAAATGGTTGGAACCCCTGCCCTGCCTGCCTCCTGGAGTGACTGTGAGACCATAATGAGATAATGGATGTGAAAGTGCTTTGAAGAGTTTCATGAATAGAAATGTGGGGTGAATAGTAGGTATCCTTAGAATGTAGGCATAGGTCTGGGAAGGGAGAGAGGATTCTTCTTTTAGAGTAGCTACTTTGTTATTTTCTGATTATAAAAGTTCTATATGCCCATTACAAGCCGCATAAATTCAGCAAGTTAGAAAAAAGAAAACTCAAAGCATTCATAATTCTCCAGCTCAGAGGTAACTTTGTTAACAATTTGATATATTCCTTCTAGTTTTTCTTTCTATGTATATAAATGGGTTTTGGCATGCTGTCCCAACAGCCTTAGAGATGGGTCAGGGGTCTTTTTTGTTGCTGTTGTTTTGTTTATTTTTTTAAGTTAATTTATCATGAAAATTTTCTCATGTTAGTAAAAGTTCTCCAAAAACATTTTTGTGTGAGACAGGAGTGGCAGCTTTTATTATCATTCCCCTTTCGCTGGATTTCTTGTTTCTTTGTTTTTACTTTAATGCTGTTATAATCAACTGTGAATATTTGGGGGCTAAGTACATGTATAACTCTGTTTCTTCAAGGACGTTTCCCAGAAGTAAAACTTTGAGGTTTAAGAGGCTGAACAGAATTTTTAAGGTTCTCAAAACATTTTGCCAAGTGTTTCTAGAAAAGTTCTATCAGCTGACATTCTCACCAGCAATATGTATAAGTCTCTAACTCACTACATCTTCTCCAGGTCTGGATATTATTTTTAAATTGTTGCTAATTTGTTGCAGCCCAGTTTTGAAAATCTAACCCTCAGTCGACGTCCGTGCTTCCGAGGCAGCACATTAAAAGATGGCTCAAGGAATGGGCTATTGTCCGACACTGCAGACGTAGGGGAATGTCTTGTCAACTGGAACACTATGAGGACCTACAAAACAATTTCCCTTGGAATGCAGTGCCATAAAGAGCATTCCTTTTTCTATGAACACTCCGAATCTGTAACCGATCTTATTTCCCTTTTGCTTTGGCTGCTAGGAAGCACAGAAGTATACTTTAACCAAGTTTTAGTTACCACATAGAAATCTTATGGCACATTTGTATTAAAATATTACCCTAAGATCACCCTGATTTATTTAGTCACATATTTTTTTTTTATATGTAATTTCAGGTCACCACAAATCCTTTTTTGAACAATGCAGAAATAGTTAACTTTTTCATCTATTATCTTCAAAGGGTTGAGCTTATTCTCATTGAAGAGAGTAGCTTTGACGCCATTAAAATGGACTTCATAAGAAGTTCTGTGGTGCTCACCTTCATTTCCTTTCTAAAACTTAAACTCAGAGTGATAGACACAGAGGTCTCCACACGAGGGTCTTGGTGATTAACTAGTTTCCCCACTCCTTCCCATTCCCTCCCTCCCCCACCGCTGACTGGCGGAAGACCTCAGCGGTTGGGCACGGCTGTTGCAGGACACTGGCTGCTTAGTGCTAAGACGTTCTGTGCCTGAGCTCCTCCTGAGGGGACTTTCTTTGCTGATCCTACTTTTGACATAAAACATCTCAGGCCAACAGATCATCCACATTGGTGGTATTGGTCCTTGGCCAGAATCGCCACAGGCAAGGAGGCTGTTCCACTGCCACGTTGGCAGTGCTCCAGCGAGGTCCAGAAATGGCTCTGCTGCAGTTTCATGTTCCAGATCAGACAGATCTGGGTAGCAGAGCTACCCAAGCCCCTCAGGTCTGAGCCAGCATCCGCCCTCCCACCGGGCACCTGCCCCCTCCCCTTTGCGGTGCCAAGAGCTTCAGCAGAGAGCCCTGCGGGGGAGCCCGCACAGAGCAGCCCCGTAGGAAGCCGAGGCCTGCGAGAGGCAGGTCTGTGCTGAGCGGACGAGGGCGGCTCTTGTTGGCCCAGAGAACTCGGCTGACAAGGCAGGCCAGCGGCTCCCAGCGGAGCTTCCTGCCCATCTCCTCCTTGGCAGGATGGAGTCCCAGGGGGAAAGTGGAGAGGGAACTGTTACAAACCAGCCTCTTCCTGGCCGCTTTCCTAAACTCTACTTATCTGTACAATTATCCTGCAAAGGAAGAGGACATTCTTCCTCAGAAGAGGAAGCCGAGCCTCAGAGAGGTTAGACCATCCAAGGTCACGCAAACAGTAAGCGACTGAGGTGAGCTTGAACTCACCTTGACCTCCAGAGCCTTCGCTCCCTTCACTCACTGTGTTCTGAGAGAGGCAGGAGCGGGTGGCTGTGGCGGGAAGGCTGTGACCCACGGGGAGAAACGTCCTGTGTCAGCTCTTCCACGGCACTCACCACAAGGGGAGCAGGGCCAGAGCAGTGACATGGCTGCCTGCCTCTCTCCAGACACCATGACGCAGCCACGCTCGGGATGACTGGCCTCACAAACTGCCGGCATGTGTTGCAGGTGGCATGGAGGGAGAGGTGGACGCTTGGAGCAGAGAAGGGAGGGAAGAAGTCATCACTCCGTCCTCAGGCCAGCCTTGGCTTCACTAACAGTTCACAACACATAACCCTTTGTGGTGACTGCGCCTGTGAAGCCATCTGCTCTCAGAGCCCCAAGGACCACCCTTGTGACATGGAGCTGGTGGAGGGCGACAGGGAGGAGCCTGTGATGCGGGAGCCACATTAATGGGGACCAAAGCCAGCCCTCTCTCCACACCGCACCCTCCGCAGCCAGTCCGCCAGCCTCTCACACAGCCCTGCCTTCCCAGCATGGCCCCCTCAGCTTCCTCCTCAGTACAATAGAGACGACATCACTTCCTTCACATATTGCCATGTGTTCTAAATGAGATAATGCCGATGACGCCTGAAGTCAGAGCTCTGGGCCACGCCATTCAAGGCTTTCATGACTTGCCTCCTGCTTCTCTTGCCTGCTTGCCGTCCACCCCAGATCCCCAGACAACCTGCCGTTCCCCGAGCATTCTGTCCTCTTCGTGGGACTCCCTCGTCCTTTCTCCTTGTCAATACTTTGAGCAATTCGAGTGTCACTTTTATGCAAGAGCCTTCCTTCGTCCCTTCGTCACTCCTCTGTGTGCCTGTCATTCATACATTTTAGTCATCTACTTCTAAACAACAAATACCCCACAGTGTAGCTGTTGAAAACAACTGCTCTCTTTTGTGGGACTAGGGTTCCGTCAGGGCTCGGCTAGGTAATACCTTTTGTATCATATGTCATTGACAGGGGTCATGCAGTGGCATTCCGCTGAGAGATCAGGTGGTGCGTGGAGTCCAGGTTGACTTTGCTTACATGTCTGCTGCATTGGCAAGGCTGGCAGCGAGGCTGGGCTCTGCGGGGACTGTCCCCTCAGCGCCTGCCCGCGATCTCTTCAGCATGGTAGCCTTGGGTTAGTCAAACTTCTTGCATCAAAGCCTCAGGCTCCAAAGCCAGATGCATGTGTGAGAGAGGCGGGAGTTGCATGCTTTTTATGCTCTGGCCTCAAAGTCATATGGTGGCTTCCAGCACATGCTATCGGCTCAAGCACAAGCCTGCTTAGATTCAAGGAGAGGAGACAGATCCCTACCTCTCGACAGTTCTCTCAAGAGGATTGTTTAAAAATGTTTAGAGGTTTTAAAACTGTTAAAACACACATCTATTTTAGCACGTTTATTATTATTATATTATTGTTATTATTTGCCCGCATATCTGCCCCAACGTACAGAATCACCTCAAGAATGGAGACTGTGTTTTCTTCATTGTTTACCATTTATTGAACAGCCACTATGTACCAGGCATAGATCTTACTTACGGTGTTTCTAAACCTTGAAACAACCCTGCAAGATAGATTCTAAAGTTCTAGGTGATCAAGTACTTTGTACAAGACCAATTGTTGGAACCAGGATTCAATTTCAGTCCGTCTATCCCCCAAACCAGCCCTCTCTTCTTGGGCTCGGAGTCTGCTCACCACATCACACAGACCCGCGGAGACCCAGGGCAACCCCACAACTGAGAGCTTCCCGGTGGGTCCATTTAAAACATGTCTGCTCATACTCCCAGGAGTGCCGTGGCAGAAGCCCTTCCCACTCTGGACCTTTCCTGAACTGAGAGGATGCGTGTGCCGCCGTCCCTGTGACCTGGCAGGGCTGCCTGAGACCTGTGGGCGTAAGCAGTCCTGTGGGTGTCCTCCCAGACCTGTCCCATCACGTCTCATCTGTCTTCTCACCTGTTTTCTCTAAAAGAAATTGTAAACTCCACTTAGTAGCACTTCCCTCTCAAGCACGTAGTACCTGGCAGAAATCCCCCGAGAGTTCGGGAAATACTCATAAAAATGGAAATGGAGCCCTGTGTGCTGGGTCACCTGCTGGGCCCGAAGCAGCCCTCTGTGTGACGTGTCCCACACTTAACAGCAAGAGTGGAGCTGAGAGGATTCTAGCTGAGCTAGAGTCTCCCGTAGGCTTTCCAATGTGTCATCCGCATTTATCACTATTACGAGACCCTCCTCCTTCCACCCTGGCACCTTGCTCCTACATGTGGAACTCCTCCCCACTGTCCCCTGCTGCTGGCTGAGCCCTTGACCCACGGCGGAGGAGGAATAAAGGCCAACCCTGTCGTTTCACAGATAAACAGACTGCCGGTGAGAGAGGGCACATGCCCGATCCCAGGCCACTCGGCAAGCGCACAGCAGAGTCAGAGCAGATCTGAGGTTCCTCGCTTCCAGCCAGTGCATTCTGGCCACGCCCACCATCTCACACATGCCAGCCTACTCCTCTGGAAGCCAAACGAGAGGGGGGTTTAAAAGGAAAATAAGAGAAGAAGAAACTGAACTTCTCGCAGAGCCACAGCCACAGACATGTCATTAAGCCATACTGTTATCTTCTTGCCCTGCCATCTTAATTGGGGCTTATTTTCAAGGCCAGTCATCTTTATGTTTAATTGTGGTAAAATATGGATAACATAAAATTCACCATCTTACACCATTTTTAAGGGTACAGTTCAGTTCTATTAAAAATATTTATGGTATGCAACCAATTTCCAAAGCTTTTTCATCTTGCAAAATTGACACTCTCTACCCATTAAACAATTCTCCATTCTCCCCTCCCACTCATCCCTGGAAACCAGCATTCCACTATCTGGCTCTATGACTTTGATACTCCAGGTACCCCATATAAGTAGAATCAGGCAATATTCGTCTTTTTGTGACTAGTTTATTTCACTAGCATGATGTCCTCAGGGCTCATTTATGTTGTGGCATATGCCAGACCTTCTTTCTTTTTTAAGGTTGAATAATATTCTGTTGTCCATATATACTACATTTTGTTTACTCATCCACCTGTCGATGGCCATTGAGATTCCTTCCGCCTTTTGGCTGTTATGAATAGTGCTCCTGTGAACACGGCTACACAAATATCTTTTCGAAACCCTGCTTTCAACTTTTTGAATATCTATATACCCAGAAGTGAATTGCTGGATCATACAGTAATTCTATTTTTAATATTTTGAGCAACCACCATCATATTTTTCATAGGGGCTACACCATGTTACATTCCTGCCAGAAGTGCACAAGGATTATAGTTTGTTTGCTACATCCCACCAATACTTATTATTTTCTTCTTTTTTAAAAATTTATTGATTTGAGAGACAAAAGGGGGGAGAGCAAGAGAGAGAGAAATATCAGTTTGTTGTTCCACTTACCTATGCATTCATTGGTTGATTGTTGTATGTGCGCTGACTGGGGATTGAACCTGCCACCTTGGTATTGGGATGACGCTCTAACCAACTGAACTATCTGGCCAGGTCCTACTTTCCATTTTTTTATAGTAGCCATTTTAAATCACTTATCTTCTTGTATATTTAAGTTATGTTCATTCAAAGAATCAAGTAGAAGGGAATACACACAAAAGGAAAACGGCAGGTACATAGTAGGTACTCATTGAATAGTATTTCTTCTTCTTATTTTTCATCGGTCCTCCCTGACTGTCATCCAGCTTTCGCTAGGTCCCTGCCAATTTTGTGTCTCTGAGAAGGTCAGACCCTGACACGAGAGCCTTAGAAAAGAACTAGAGACTAAAAAATATAGACATTTTTGACTCCTAGCCAAAGCAAGTGACCTTGATCTTTCCATAGGAGCCTCTGCCTCCTTTCAACATTTCTTTGTCTATCAAACTGAATAACACTGATGCTCTTCACATTTCCTCCAAGGAAACCCTGCTTCCTCCTGACTCTGGCTGCGAGTGGCCCATCCGCTGAACATTGACAGCCTGGGGCCTGGTTTCAGCCTCCCTCTTGGTTTTGAATCTGAAATGGGCAGCATTTTCTGACAGTCTCCCAGCCTCTCACTACTTACTGTGAGTTGGCCATCACTTCTCTCCCCTGTGCATGGCAGCCTCCCAGCAGCCCGCGTCTGCCGCAGCTTCATTAACGCCTCCCCGGCCCCCGTTTAGTGTTCGGTTGTACGTGCGACTGTACAGCGATCCTCCCAAATGGAGTTGGCAGCACTGAGCAAGGACTTTAGAAACAGAGAAGACCATAGTCACTGTGATCAGCCTCTTACATGATTTGCTTTTTGTAGGAACAGATCCCAGCTTTGTACATATGTAGCCATGGGGATTGGGGCCACATGGAAGTCCTCTTCAGTGAAATGCCTTTTCTCTGAAATACCAGTTCTAAATTGTGAATGAAACATAAATCCTGCTTCTGAATCCATTGCCCAATAATTTATGAAGGAGATATCCTCTCAACAGACTGTTAGTGAGATCCCACTATATGCCAGGCACTGTACTGGGCACTGTAGCTGCAGCAGTGAAAACACTGCTGGTGGGAAAGAAAGGCTGGCAACGAAGCCAACAAGGAAAGTGTACACTGCCCGAGAATAAGTGGCAAGGAGAAACGACACAGCAGGGAACAGGAACAGGAAGTGCCTGTGTGTTGGGTGGAGGTGGGGAGAGGTTTTAGATAAGGTCACCAGGGAAAGCTGCCCTGAGAAGGTAACATTTCAGTAAAGACAAGGAAGTGAGGGAGTGAGCCTTTCATGGCTTTGGTGAGATTCTATATGAATGTCAGTTGGTTCATTATAGAAATAAAATCTTAATCATTTGCTCGTACTCAGTGGTTTACAAAGTACTTTTCCATAACTAACCCCATTGACCCAACAACCTCCAGGAGAGATGGGAGTTTTGCCTGGCAGAGGGAACAAACTAAGAATTCTAGTATTCAGTTTCCGTCTTGTTCTGCCGTGCCTGGATCTGGTCCTAGCACCTACCCGGGATATTATTCCCCTAAAAACATTTTTATCAGGCCTTTGAGGGACAAGAACCCAGCCCAGAATCCCAGCCAGCCTGGCTCTCCGGCGCTCCACGACCCTGACACTGCCAGTTCCCTTCCCCTGTCCTCCATCACCAGCCTACTGCACACGGCTTCTCTCTGGTGCTCCACCAGCTGGCAGCCCACGTCCTCTCTCTCGCTTACTCCTCGGGCCCCTAAAACGGACTGTCTTCCCAGTGAGTCTGGCATATGGATTAACAGCATGGGCTCCAGAGTCCGGTCAACATAAAATTCTTCCTCTAGGACTTTGGGAATGTCTTTATAAACCCTTGGGTCCTAGTTTTCATCTGAATAAAATGAAGATAGTAAAAATTATTTCATATAGTTGCTGCAAGGACTAAATAAAATAATTCATGGAAAACCTTTAAAACAGTACCTGGCCCTGGCCGGGTGGCTCAGTTGGTTGGAGTGTTGTCCTAGGTACCAAAAAGTTGCAGGTTTGATCCCTGGTCAGGGCACACACCTAGGTTGTGGGTTCGGTCCCAGTTGGGGTGTGCATAGGAGGCAACCGGTTAATGTTTTTCTCCCTCTCTCCCTAAAATTAATTTTTTTAAAGTACCTACAAGGTTATAAATACTCAATAAATGGTGAGGGATGGTCATTATTATCACAGATTGATACCAGCATCAGCACCCATTGGCTATCTTATGTCTTCAGCAAGTAGCCAAACCTTCCCCCATTGGATCCAGTGGCAGCAAGATGACCTCCCATCTATTTCAAGGGGCCAAATCCACCAGGCTCCCTTCAGCGGAGACGCCTCAAGGGGCCACGCCCCGTGATTAGCGCTCCGCCTCTGCTGACCCAGTCCGCCTGGCGCCTGCTCACCTTTGCTCCCAGGTCACAACGGCCTTCCCCAGGCGTAATCTGCATAGTCCCTCCAGTGGTATCCACTGTCGCTGTGATTTGTCTGTGATTAGTATTAATTCTTCAAGGTGTGGTTGGAATTGTTCATTGTTTACTGGCAAAAAGCAAGAGGAGAAAACAACATATTTTGTGGGCAGCTGTGGTTCAGAATGGCTAAATGTCACTGCTTTTCAGGGAGGCTAATGGAAATTGTACAGAGAGGTCATTTATAATATTAAAAATAAAACTATTGCCATGTCTTTTCAGCAAAGCAATGAAGATAAATGTTGAATAGGGAATCCTTGAGAAAGGACCACACAACAAAATAAAGGGACTGTGGAGGGCACAAAGGAACAAGAAAATTTCTACTTTCTTCAGAGAGCTGAGCCGTGAAAATGAAACGCGTTCCACTTTCCTGCTAGTGGCCTAAGGGAATCTTAGTGGGTCTTCGTAAATGTGTGTGGAGACCGACTCTGTCCAAGGAATTGGGATTTTGAAACAAACGCTCACTGGCTCTGTCATGTCAGCTGGCAGCCATGGTCTCATCCTAGCGCCATCCTTAATGTCGCCCCTCTCACCCTCGCCTCCAGGCCATCAGCCCTCCTTTCAGAGCCACCTCCAAAGTGTGACACACACCACTCCTCTCCATCTCCACCATCACTGGCCTCATGCAAGCTGCCTGCATCACTTGCTAGCTGGTTACAACAGCCTACAAACTGGTGTTTCCACTTCTATTGCATTCTCCAATCCATTCTCCCTAAATTGCTCAGAATGGTCTTTATAAAAACTAATTAAATTGTTTTCCGTCTCTTGTCTAAACTCCTTAAGCAAAATCCACCCCCCTTACTGCAGCCTGGAAGGTCCTGCCTGATTGGGCCTCTGACCCCCACACCGTACCCCCAGCCACCTTTCTCAGCCCTCATGACCCTCTGTGACCCTCTTGAGCCACACTGACCTTTGTTACGTTTCTAGATCATAAATGTATTTTCCCTTCCCCAGTGTAATAGTTCCTGCTTCTCCACAGCCTTTTTGCATGGCGGACTCTTTCTTACCCTTCGATATCAGCTCAAATGTCAGCTCCCCAGGGAGGACTCATGCGGCCCACCAATCAAACCAGGTCACCCATGCTAACCTCCGTTCACTACCGTAACCCCCCTGCCAGGCCCTTCACAGAAGTTCTGAACATAGTCGTGAAATAATCCAAAGGTTGATTGGGATGGACAGGAAGAGGAGGAAAGTGGAATTTCTATGATATAAGCAAGAAGAATTAGCAATTTCCAGAACGCAAGGAAATTCCACCCCACCCCATTTTTCTATGTAAACTTGGTTGGTGATCTATTTTGCACTCCTTCACTATACGTTCATTAGTGTTCACTATGTGCCAGACACCCTGCAGGAGATGGAATAAGTAAGATGGACCACCTGACTCAGAGAATTTAGAATTTCATGGGAGAAGCTAGCGATGCAGACATATCATGCAATAGGTGAGGTGAGTGCAGTGTTAAAGGTGCATAGTGATTACCAGAGCACTCCAGAGGGAGTCAGTCACCTGTCTCTCTTAACGGAAGAATAACAAGCCACTGGGGAAAGTGACATCTGAGTTAGGAGGAATCGTTCAGGTGGAGAAGGTGATTCTAGACAAAGGGATCAGGTTTCACAAAGGCTGTGGTGATGGCCTCCTGTTCCAGAAACTGCAGGCCACGGTGTTTAGCTAAACACGCAAAGGAACACAGCGAAGCTGGTTGAGCTGGCTGTGCCAGGGCCACACAGCCTCGGTTTGGATGGAATGCCATGAAAACCAGCAAAGGCTCATGGTCAGATTAGGACCGAAAAGGAGCTGGGCTCGGAGAGCTGACGCTGGAGGTGGGGTGACTCCAAAGACAGATAAGCTTGAAAACTCATCATTGCAGCCATCGTTTTTCACAGCTGTTGTTGTGTTTGCAAATTATTATCGCGTTTGTCTCTATCATTGTTTCCCTGATAGGTTCTGGCCCTGCAGATGCGCACCTCTACTGTGGGCTGTGAGGGATTCCCAAGGTGCTGTCTGTCTCTAAGACATGGCCTGTCCAACCCCCTTACTGCTCCCTTTTCGCCGGCCCTCCATGACCGGTTCTCCCAAAGCCCTTGGGATATAGCCTATGAAATTCTCTCATAAGCACCCCATATAATGCTTATGTGTACAATTTCACTTGATCTTCACCAAAATCCTATAAATTAGATAGCATCCATGATTTACAGAAGCGAAGAACCCTGTGAACTGTCAGAGTTCATGCCACTAGTTACTAGAAGGGGGAACTGGAACTGAGTATTATTTCATCTACACCTTGGGGGGGGGTCTCATCAATATGAACTGCACAAAGCAAGAGTGCGGGCTGCTGGAGGACTAACAGAAACGGGGTCTGTGTGTAAAAGAAGCTCTGATAACCCTGGGCCCAGGAGGGATTTGTCCCGGTGAGAGGGTGTGTGGGCCTGGAAAGCTCAGCAGTCTTCCAAGGGAAGAAGAAATGGAAGATCCACTTGTTTCTCTAACACTAGAGGTTTTCAGATCTTGGTGTATGCAGTTATCACCCAGGGAACCTGTGGAACATGCTGGCTCCAGGGTTCTACCCCTAGACCTTCTGACTCTGCCGGTCTACGAGGGGCCCGGAAAGCAGCCTGATTAACAAGTTCCCGTGTGACTTTGTTATGAAGGGCCTGTGGGCACACCACCAATGACTGGCTTTAGAGGCTCCACAAACAAGGAAACTGAGGCCCCGAGAGAAGGGGCTTGCTCATGGCCCCGGAGGCCTCGTAGCAGAGCTAGGCCTCCCACCAGCTCTCTCAATCCCCAGCACAGTGCTTCCTTCCCCACCCACTGTCGGCGCTCCATGGCGGCGCCCTCTCCTCGCCAATTTACATTTTGAGTAGGAACCCGAGATGCCAGTTCTTTAATGAGGCTGTGTCCACGATGCAATTTATGAGGCTCAAAGCCCTCAGCAGGACTGGTCTCTGCCAGGCTTAATTTACACAGTTCGCAGGCCCTCCATTAACGTCAGCACAGTAGTAACAGCTGTTAGCCTGTGCACACTGTTCAACTGCATCCTCGTCATGTCAGCATCCTTCTTCACGTCTCTGGGCTCGTCCACCCGATTCTCCTGCTTCTGGGAAACAGCAAGTTTTACCGGTGGGAGCCTGGCCCAGGCCTGCTCCTGGCCTCCCCACCCTCCAGAAGCCAGACCCCTCCCACACATCACAACCCTTTGCCTTTAATTTAAGAGTAAGACCCCCTTCTCCCTGAAGCAGCACTCAATTTCCTCCCTTTAACGAGCATCATTGGTTAGGCAACAGTAAGCAGGTGGGAGACCGCCCAAAAGCTGATACAAATGTGCCTTTTTAAATGCCACATAAATCACCTTAATTAAAAATTAATTAAGTGACCTAAAATTTGACATTCATTTAAAGAAGAAATTTGAGTAAGGAGAGTTGTGTAGACTTTGGAGCATCAAACCTCCAAGACATGATTGAAAGAGGGGAGTTCGGTGGGCTTCTGCTTTGAATGCACAATTAGGGGAAAGGAATCATTCTCAGCAAGTGAACCCAGTGAGTCACTCACAGTGTGGAACAGTGATTCGTGTAACCTGACCTGGGCTACACGTGTCTCCGATGCAAATATGAACTAATTTCTAGGGCACTGGAGAGTAGATAAATGGGCAAACAAATGTGGCATGCTGTTTCAGGAGACAGGTTCCAGGATGCAAATGACAGATGACTCAGATAGGAAAAGCTAACACAAGGCAACCAAAGGAAGCTTGCTGGGTGAGAGGCTCGGTTAACAAGCATGGGAGGGAGGGGAGCTTCAGGGAGGGTCCTTAAATGGTCGGTATTAGTAAAGATGGCACTAACTACATCAAATCAAGCTTATAAACACAGAGCCACCAACGACCATTGCCCAGAGCTCCAGAATCAAGATGTTGCCAATGGATGGTGGTCTTTAAAGGTTGGATTTGAGGCCCCACCCTCACTGTACCAAGGCCAGTGGAGACCCGTGGAGGTAAAGGATGCGCCCAAGACACAGAGGCGCTCAAGGGCAGGTCTCCAGCCCTCCGAGGTAGTGGTTCTCAGCCTGATGCCCACGGGAACCACTCGGGCAGCTTTTAAAACCACCAATGCCCCGGGGCCTCTCCGTCTCCTGATTTCATTGGTCCAGGTGGGGCCTGAAGATCAACAGTATTTCTGACCTCCCAAGTGACTCCCGCAGGCAGCCAGGGTGGTGCTCCAGAAGGTGACCGAGTCCGAGTCACGGGCAAGGAGCGCCAGGTGGGCTCATCTGACCAGGCTCCGGGCCTTCCCCGGGGGCCATTTGCTGTGAGACCACAAGCAAAGCACCTGGCAAGTAACTGGTTTGCAGTTCGTAGTGCCTGACTGTTTAAAAAACGCCTGTTTGCGTAATGATTCAGTCTCTCGAGTCCTCGATCTCCTGATTAATCAAGGGGACATAATAATAACTATTCTGCAAGTTTTTAAATGAGGTTCAAACAAGGAAGGCTAAGGAAAGCACACTGTAAACTATTAAAATGCTACACAAAGGTAAGGAATGAGGATAATTTGCTATGCCCTGTGACTTACATCATTATTCTGGGAAGACCTGCTGTTTCAAAGATAATAAATACAGTCCCACGAAGAAGAGACCCTTACTAACAAAAGACCCTCAAGTACCACCTCTCCCCAGAGCACCTTGGTCGCAGATCTCCCTAAGCTTTCTGGGATTAGGACGTTTGGTATAACAATGGTTACCAAGAATCACTGGCACCCGTGGGTGGAGAGCATCAGGAAGTGCCAGCGGGAAGCCCTGCTGCCCCCAAGGCTGGCCACGACCACCCAGGGCCTCAGGTACCACACTCCATGAGCCAGAACAATCATTTCACAACCACAGAGAGGATGCCGTTTAAGAAACTCAGCCCTTTGATTAAAACCATTCACCAACGGTACTTCCTTCCTTGGAATTTATGGGCCCCATAAAAAGAGAACTTGAGAAGACAGAGAGGATGTTTCTGTTGCGCCTCATTAGTTTGGCATTTGGGCTGGCAGTCGAGATCAGAGTACCAGGCCTACGTCTAATTGAATCCCTCGCCAGTGCAAGTTCCCTGGTACAGAGGGAACCTAGGCGCCTCCGGCCAGGGGAAGGAGATGGGGAGGAGTTGGTAGGAGGGCTGAAGGAGATGACTTTTGTGGGCTGAGCCTGTGGTTTACCTGAGAAAAGACAGGTTTGGGGGATAAACTCTGGGACATCCAGAGAGCGAAAGCAGCACACCCTCCCACTGTCAGACCCCTCCTTTGTCAAGGTTTGGGGTGAAGGGCAGGGATGCCAACTTCCTGCCCTTGTGTACTCACAAGTCCCACTCCTGAGGACACGTATCACCTGAGGTGGGTGGACCTCACAGACAGACACAGTACAGAGGGTAGAAAACAAATTGTCAAAAATGTGGGTTTTCACCAATCCCCCAGCAAGCCACATAACTGCCCTCAGCCTTTGTATCCTCAGCCATAAAATAGGTATAATAAAACTTTCCACGTGTAATACATAGGATCAGTTCAATCCCAGATATTGGGGTGAGGAGATCTCCATACACGATACTGTTATAGACTCATGAGGATAAGACTGGATGCCTCCCAGTCACCTACAGTTTGGTGAGGACGGCAGGCATACAAAGAGCTAGTTGCAATATGAGACAGAATGTCTGCCGTGTTAAATGCAAGAAGTCATGAGCGACAGAAGTCCAAGTGAAAGGACAGTTCATGGAGGAGAGAGTGGGAGAGTCCACAGAAATGTCGCCAATGAGGCAGTGAGGTCTAGGCCCCTGTTACTGAGAGATGAGATGATGGTGGAAGGTGTTCCGGAATGAGAAGGTCAGCGACAGACTATACAAGGTCACCTGCACATAACCAATCCCACATGGAACAAATTTTCTAAGCAGGAAAGAAAAAAAGAAGAAATTACCAAGGAAAACACCGGTATGTTTGGATTATGTACAAATTTAAAACTACTGTATATCAAGATACATTATAAACAGAATGAAAATACATATAACGTACTGGGAGAAATTGTCAAATATATAATAAATAGTGTCACATCCTTATTTCTAATCTCACGCAATTCTATATGAAAACATGAAGAACTTAATAGAGAAATTGGTAGATGGAAATGAGCAACGTAAAAGTAAAATAAAGCTAGCAACATGTGAAAAAAATATTCAGCCCACTAACTACCAAAGAAGTACAAAATAAAACAGCAGGTAATACCTTTAGTTAAGAATGAAAATTATGATAATATTCAAGGTTGGCCAGGATTCAGGAAGGGGGCATGCATGTCTGAACACAGCTGGTGAGAGTGTAAATTGGATTAACTTCTAGAAAACAATTTGGCAGTATCTATTAAGGGCCTTTAAAATGTTTACACCCTTTGATTCAGTAATTCCACTTCTGGGAATCTATCCTATGAAAAATAACCTGAAATGCAAGCAAAGGTTTATGTTCAAAGATATTCTTTTAAGAGTTATTATAAACAATCTAACAATGCCGTCATTGAATAATGTTTAAATAAATAATGGTATGTATCACCAAGTATTGTAGCCATTAAAAGGTATTCTTCTGGAGAATTTTTAAATCTTTGGGAAAACTTATGGTATTAGTTAATTATTTTAAGGCATATATACATATGGCACAACTATACATTCTTAGAAAGAATGGGCCCCAGAACTTCTGAGATATTAAAAATGATGGCCTCTGGGTAGTGAGATTCCAGGCATTGGTTTTGTTTATTTTTACCCTCGTTTCACACTTTAGACAATAGGCATATGTTTTTAGAATGAAGGAAAGTACAAAAAGCTCTAAGACATATTCAGGGAATGACAAGTCACTGATGGGTAAAACATACATGTGTTAGTGAAAACACACAACGAGAAAAAAGGCCTGATCATAAGGTGTGAATAAAATGCAACACTGCCTCCATTGGTTGAGGGAGGATTTACAGGTTATTTGTTTGTTTGTTTGTTTGCTTATATTTTCTTCATTAGGGCCGGGAACAAGGAAAATAAGTTCCTAACTGTATATAATGATCCACTATAAGACATAAGAAAAAGTATTTTGAAAACTAAAAACCACCAAGCAAATGTGAAGAATTTTTCTTATAATTCTAAATACCTTCACCTGGGAAGAGGGGCATAGAGGACAGGCTGTGTCACCGGGCAGGCAGGGCCCACCAGCCTGGGATGGACCCACCATTCTGGTCCTCACAATGGTCCCCAGCTAGGGGCCGCCTGCCTGCCATAGCCCCTCACCCTTACTTAATTGGCAACTTCCCCCTAGTAACTAGAAAAAAACCAGAGTTTCCCAGTCCTGGCAGTTATAGTTTAGTGAGCAGGCAGGTAAAACGTTGGCGCCGTGCAGGGCAGGTAGCAGGTACGCTGTGTATAATGCCAGCTACCCTTGCTGTGAGCTTGATTTCTGCTACAAAGTCGACAGCCACTCGCAGGCAAGCCCCTGCCATCCTCCCTTTAGGGAGGATGCCCCTGTGCAGGGGGAACGTTGCATCTTCCAGGGACCAAGACCAGTTTCTCAGAAGCATTTTATTTCCTATCTTCCAAGGGAACATGACTGACAAGTGGTGCACTTCCCTGCACTTGGAACTTGGGAGGATTTGGAGGAAATGTTGGTTTAGGTTGTCTTGAGGCACAGGGACAGATAGGGGTGGCATTTTTCCTTCTGCATGAGGAAGAAAGGGGCAGAGGTGACCAGATCAGAGAACCACAGAGATCAAAACACATTAGGGAGCTCAGAAGTTGGTCTAAAGCTGTGCTGGCCTTCCGATGGCCGAGGTCTCTGGGGACGTAGTCTTCGGTTGCAGCTGGAATCAGGTTTAGAGGACATATTTGCTTCTCACGGCTACTGTAACAAACTGCCATAAACTTGGTAGCTTAAAACAACACAAATTGATTCTCTTAGAGATCTGAAGGGCAGAAGTCTGAAAACAGTTTCACTGGGCTGAAGTCCTGATGGCAGAGCTGGATCCTTCCAGAGGCTTTCCAGGAGAATCCCTTTCCTTGCCTTTTCCGGCTTTAGGGGCTGCCTGCATTTCTTGGCTTGTGACTCCAAACTCTTGCTGCCATCATCACATCTCCTAGTTCGTACTTTGAGTTTCCCGCTGCGGCCTTTATAAGAACCTTGTGATTCTTCCTGGATAATCCAGAATAATCTCCCCTATCTAAAAGTCCTTCACTTAATCACATTAGTGAAGCCCAAAGGGTAAAAGTACCACATAAAGTAGCATATTTGCAGGTTTAAGGGATTAGGATGCTGGTCTTTGGGTGGGTCCACCCTTCAGCCAGCCACAGACAAGTAACCTCATGTGCAGGCACTTTGTGAACCCTTTTAGGGACCAGGTCGCGGCTAGGGCCAAGAGGAGGGTGGTGGGGACACACACAGAGGCTCTAACAACTTGGTGCGAAGATGGGAACATACCCTAGAGCTGGTTCTAGAGACAGCCTGCATGGAATGAACCCCAGATGAGTCTGGAGCACCTGGCTTATGGGGATAGACAGGCAGGTGAGACACGGAAGGAAATTTGGGCCCAGATCACAAAGGACCTTGAAGAGCAGGTTTAAAAACTTAGATGTGATTCCCTGAGAGAAGCAGAGCCTCTGTCACCCATGTCCAGGAGTCAACAAAATGCCCAGCCAAGCTGGAGGCCCGTCTGACAAGGCCTGGTGGCCATCTGCCATCAGCTGACAAATTGAGCCTTATCTGGACAAGCTTAGGAAGGAGGGCCCAAGGCCACCTCCAGTGCTCCCCTTTCGTGAGATGGAGTGAGCAGCTCTGCAGCCTGACACATGGGGCCCGAATCCCATTTACCAGCTACAGGACCTTAGGCAAGTCACTCAAGCTCGCTGACTCAGTTTCCCGCTTAGGAACTGGACACTGTTAAGACTTGCCTCACTTGCTCACAGAGCCGGGCATGCTGAGGCACAGAAAGATGGACTAGAAGGAAGCGGGATGGACTTGATGATAGTTCTGCTTCTTTCTCTCCACTGTCCAGCTGAGCGCTGAGATGGATGGGGTGGGGGTGGGGAGACTGTTGAGGCTCCAGCTACCGAGGGGACAGAGCTAGAAAAGAGGACAGAGTGCAGGGCAGCCAGACTTAGGGTGGGCCCTTCCTGCTCATCTGCAGGGGGACCAGAGGCTTCCCCATCCCACACCATCCAAGAGCTGGGTGACAGGAGGCGCCATCGGAAGTACCAGCCAGGCCCTTGCCAGGTGGTCCCAGGCAAAGTGCCCATTCAGTAGGGCACGCTGGGCCAGGCCAGCCTTCTCCTCCCCGGTGCCTGGCTCTCTGGGGCCACAGGTTAGTTAATTATCATAACACATTGTTCTTGACACAGAAACAAATAACTGCTAACATGTTCATTATAAACTGCCCCCTGTCCCTTCCTCCACTGGATAATATGATTTCTGTGGAATTTCAGAACTAGAACCAGCCTTAGAAATATGGCTTCCTTTTGTAAATGGAGAGGCTGAGGGCAGACAGAGGAGGGGCACGGTCAGCACCCCAGTCAGTCCAGTAGGAGTCGGTCCGGGGCCTGGGCCCTCGCCACGCTGTTCTCTGTGTTCCATAGCCCAAAGGACAGCAAGTCGCCAATGGTGAAATCTAGGGTCAAGGACGTGGGGGATGTACACTGGACCAGATAGTCCCCTTATTGTCTCAAATTTGACCTTGGAGATAAAGCTGTCTGTGTGCAGATGAGGTGCCATCTGCAAGTGTCAACCTGGCACACTAAAACCATGGGTTTGAGGAACCCAGACTGTTGAGAGGGCATGGACCCAACCTCTCCTCCTCTACTGCCCCCCATCACTAGAAAATGAGGTCCCCAGGGGCCTGTGGGGGTGTTAGGGCTTTGACTTCCTCTCAGCCTCCTGGTGTTGGCCCCGGGTGTGGCCAGATTAAGAAGCCTGCGTCTCAGGCCATTGGGACGTGATTGGCAGGGCAACCCAAACTGACCAGGGATGTGTGTCTCTGTGTGCTCTCCAGGAACATCCCCGGGCTCCAAGATGGCCTTGCAGAGTTCCTTCACGTGCTGGAACGGGACAGTCCTCCAGCTCGGGCAGGCCTGCGACTTCCACCGGGACTGCGCCCAGGGAGAAGACGAGGGCCAGCTGTGCAGTGAGTAGATGGGGGCAGCCCCTACCCACCTCACCCCAGCCTACGCGCATAGCCCTCTTCTGCCCCCATCACCTCTTGCACTCAAACTTGATCAACCTTCCTTACATCCAGTGCCATTTGTGCCTTTTCTCAGTGGCAGCTTTCAAAAGCTATACAGTCTTCAAGAGATAGAGCTATGATCTGTGGTCCAGAAACAGCATAGAAGTTAGGAACCAAGCAAGATCTCATAAGTTATGCTTTCAACTTCCTGATGCACAGAAAAAAGTTTCAGGCTAAAGCACAGCTCTATAACATGACATTAGAAGCCTTCCACACCCAGACTTCCCTCACTTTTCAACCCGTACCTTCATCACCCACCTGCCTCTCTCATCCTCCCAGCTTTCTGTGTACCCAAGCTCCAGCCATATCAGACCGCTTCTCAGCCACCTCCATGGCTCTGTTGGTGTCATATTCCTTGCCCAGAATGCCCTGTCCCTTCTCAAGTCACATCTGCTCCTTCAAGACTCACTGCTACTCCTGGGAAACCCCCTCTGATTATTCCCGACAAGTAGCACTGGTCCTTCTTCCTCTGGACCTCCTATTCTTCTATCCACCATTTTTTAAAGCTTTTTTTGAAATACAGTTCTTATACCATATAATTGTCCCACTTAAAGAGTACAATCCAGTGTTTTTAAGCATAGTCACAGGGTTGTGGAACTATCACCACAGTCTAGTTTCAGCACATTTTCATCACTGCACAAGGAAACCCCTAGAAATCTTTCCCTGCTTTCCTCCAACTACGCCCCCTCCACTAGCCCTAAAGCAACCGCTAATCTACCTTCTCTTTCTATAGATTGGCCTATTCTGGGCATTTCATGTGAATGGAATCTTACATTTTGTGGTCTAACTTCTTTCACGTAGCATATTTTTAATGGCCACCCATGTTTCAGCTTGTATCAGTCCTACAAGTATTTTTATTGCCAAATAATATGTCATTGTAGAGATATAGCACATTTTGTTTATCCTTTCATCAGTTGATGAGGATTTGGGTTGTGTCCATTTTGGGACTATTATGAATAATGTTGCTGTGAACATTAGCATGCAAGTTTTTGTGTGGATAGATGTTTTTATTTCTCTTGGGTATATACTTAGGAGTAGAATGGCTGGGTCATATAATAACTCTATTTTAATAGATCAAGGAACTGCCAAGCTGTTTCCCACAGTGGCTGCACCGTCTTCTATTTCCTCCAGCGATGTATAACCATTGCAATTTTCCCACATCCTCGTCAACATTTATTATCATCTGCCTTTCTATTTTAGCCATCTTAGAAGGTGCACATCCATTACTTTTCATGAGGCTGGTTTCCACGTTTCCCTCACTCTCTTTGGGCAGATTGCGTCTGGTACTCTTCCCTGTACTGAAAGTTCAACTGATTCCTGGCACAACTAACTCTTGTTGATTAAAATGAATAAACGAGTTGAGAAAGTCGGGCTCCATAAAGGAAAACCGGTTACTGAGGCCTCACTGTTAGCGAGCAGCAGAGTTAGACTCCCAGCCCAGTGCTCGTTCCTCTTCGATAGCGTCCTCAGTAGTTATTTGGCTAAGAGGAAAACTCTACAAGTTTTTACATTTCTTCCAGGGAAACCACAAACATGGAACACATGAAATTTGAGATGGAAAATAGGTTAGATCCTGGAGCAGAGATGAATGCCACAGCACCTTCCTTCCAAGGGCTGAAAATCCAACGTGGGGGAGGGAAGGGAAACCACAGAACCGTCGTCGGGAAAGCTGCAGCAGATGTGTGGCCGAGTGCCGTGGGACCCAGACTCAGCAGCAAATGCCTCAGCAGCCCCAAGACACTGGCCTGAAAAACAGCTTTAAAAAGTTAGCAGTGTTTCTCAGGTCATCTGGAGGACAGATTGTCCCTTGAGGGGGGTGGGCGGGGGGAATGGTTTTATTTATTCTCTTTTAAATGAAGCAATAAAGAAACCCATTTTTTCAACTTGAAAAACTACCTTTTATGCAAAACTTCCAGTGAAGCTTTCCAATAGTCATGGAATTGGGATTGTTTAGATAAAACTCAGTAAAGAGTTGCAGGTAAGGGCATTGTCCCACACGGCTTGGCTCCGGGCCGGCCCTCCCTGTGCTCGTGCAGCCGAGAGAAGCCCGCCCACCCGTGCTGCCCCAGGCAGAGACCTAGGTGTGACTCTGCAGTTACTGGCCTCTGCAGTGTTTCCAGCAGTGCCTCTGAGCTGTGTGATTTTGCTTTTGCCCTTTTTAAGTTGTCTGATATCCACTTCCCAGTAGGGACACAGATCAGGCAGGGCATGCCCTGATTTACAATTGGGAAAATGGAAAGCACAGAGAAGGTCATCGGTTTGTGCGAGTCACACAGCACAAAGGAACCGAGCCATGATTAGAGCCTCGAGCCTGCGGGGTCCAGCCCGTTACTGTGCGCTCGGGGCATTTTCCCACCGTTCTGGGACTTGCCATCATCTCCTTTCCAGGACCAACGCCAAGCTTGAGGGCAGCCTGGCTGTGGTCCGGAGGGCAGGCGCCTGGGGCCTGGTGGCCTTTGCAGCCACACTTGAACAGCCGCTCGGACCAGCTGTCAGAATGACAGCTCCGCACTGGAGAATACCCTCCCCAAGCTCTTGGCTACAGAAATCGGCTGCTAGGAAGAGAAGTTCAATTTCGAAGGAAGGTTTCTCGATCTTTTTGCCACCCTGACCTGGGCAGTATGCTTAGTAAATATCCTTTTTCTTATGTGTGTACCTCATTCTCTCTGGGATATTTGCTGTTTGTCCTATCACATTGACTGACGTTGATTCTGGAAACCATTCCCATGAAGACAGCAGCAACAACAATAATACTGGCCAACATTTACTGAGCATTTACTATGTACTGGCAGCTGCCCCGAGCGCTCTTCATGTATTACCTTATTTCCTCCTCACAACAATCCTACATGATGCTATTAAGCCCATCTAAGAGATGAGGAACCTGAAGTCTATGCTCAAATTATTAGCCAGTGGCTGAGCAGTGATTCAGACTCAATCTGCCTCCAAAGCCCACATTCTGAATCACTACAAGCCAGACTTTTTTTGTTCTGTGAGTTTCCAGCAGTTGGTTTTGAAACGCACAACCCTGGCTACATATCCATCCAGGAAGAAGGGACCAGGAAAAAAGCCAGGGAAGGTGCAGGGCTCTACCACCACCTTCCTGGGAAAGGGGCAGGGGCGAGATCATTCCCACCTCTGGGCCTCAATTTCCTCACCTGTAATGTGAGTTGGAACATGATGCTCACTGATGTGTTGATGTCCCTAATGCATTAAGACAAAGCTCATGACCTCAACTGGTCCTTCCCAGGTAGATTGGAACCTATTAGAATGTTTTCTCTGAGCAGGTGTTCACCTGTAGGGGATGTCCAGGTCTTCTAAGCAATATTTCTGTCTGCGATAAGTGGGGGACCTGAAACAGAGCTGGTAGCATTGCCCTTACCCATCTTCCTCCAATCACGGACATGTCCATTCCCACCCCATTCGCCAAACTCCACACACCGCCTTCCTTCCCTCTTCCCAGTTAAACATTGCGATCCAAGTGAGACATCCGGGATGCTATGACCTATCAAAGGGTGTCTTCATGGTTCCCCATGTGTCGAGCAGTGGCCTCCGTGGCATGGGTCTGCCCAGAAAAGTGTGAGGGGCTCCCACTTCATCCCTTGATGAGTATCAGCAAGCGGCTCACTTCCCCCTGACACCCTACACTCAATAATCTCATCTGTTTGGGGGGATACTCTTCCTGCCAGGCAAAAACAGGTTTTTTATGTTTCTTTATTATAAAATAAAACATGTTGGTTGTAAAATATTTGAAAAATCTAGAAAAGTACACAGGAGAAAATAACTATCGCCCATAATCCTCCCTCTCAGACGTTCAGAGATAACCATAATATTTTGATGTATTCCTTCTAACATTTTCTCCCATGACTATATTTTCAAGGAAATGTATAACACATATTTATCAAAAATGTTAACAGAGTTGTCACACAGGAAGGAACAGAAGTGGTGTCATTTGGCCTCGAGTTTAAACTTGGCAGTTCCTACAGCTGCTGCTGAGGTCACATCTCTATGACTCCGCAAATTTGTCTCTCTTAGAGTGGAATCAGGTGTCATAATTGCCAAATGTCGTGGGATTGATTGACCCACACGCAGCCCGATTTGGTCATCAAGCCAGTGAAATATCTGGCTGCAGCCCAAGATGAGGGTCGGGCAGAGCCGTGCTGCACAGACCTTAGGAATCGGCGGGAGGTTGTTGAAAATGCAGATTCTGATCCTGGAGGTGGGGTGGGGGCGGGGGGCCTGAAGTTCCGCACTGCTAACAGTTCCACAGGCAATGCAGGTAGACATGGCTGGTCCCTGGACCATATTTTGAGTGGCAAGGGTTAGAGGACTGAACTCATTCCTGTTCTATTCACCAAGTGTTGAGATCCTGCCATGTGCCAAGCACTGGGCCAGGGCTTGGGGCGAATGCGAGGAGAAAGAGGTGATCAGAGGAGGAGTCGACATTAGACCCAACTCTGCAGGCCACTGCTGTGCTCAGCGGTGGCCTTAGCAGCAATTTCCTAAACCGGCCTAAGCCACCAAGGGTCATCGTCCTCCTGCCCACGCCCACTGGCGTCCTTGGAAGCAGCTTCTTGTGAGCTCACACCCCACCTGCTTGCAGCCGTTGAAGCCCTCTCATCACCTCCCCCGCCCCCTGCCCTTCTGGGTTTTAGTTATCACACAAATTGTCCATTGACTGATTTTGTCTAACTCCTGAAAAGGAAGTTGCTTCCAATCCCAACTCACCCTGGATCCTTTGCCAAGCTAGAACAAGGATGGGCTTCTAGAAGGTGGAGAATGCCAATGGCTTTCCTCATTCCTGTCCAGGTGGAAGGCGGGGCAGAGCCACCACAGACATTTGCAGAAGGGCAGCTGAGGGGCCTGATTCTGCCTCCAGGGCAGTGGCAGCTGTCTTAGCACGTGCCCTGGGAGGCTTGACGGATAATTAATAAGGCCACCACCACTCTATGGTTTCTCTGTTTACAAAATGTTTCCACACTCTCTCTTTTCTTTTGTCCTCAAAACAGCCCTATGAAATGGACACTAATATTACCCCATTCTCCAGATGAGGGAGTGGAGGCTCTGAGGGAGGACGTAACTTGCCTAAGGTCACACAGCACGAAGTGGTAAGGCCAGAACTAGAGGCCTGGTGCCCGATCCCAGGGCTTTTGAGATACCAGCGCCCATAAGTCGGTATCTCTGCCCCACCCCCTGAAAGGGTGAGGAGCAAGTGAGAGGCCCTGCAGGCCCCAGCTCAGCCCCACCTCCTCCTTCTGACAGGAGCCCCTCACCTGCTAGAATCTTCCACCGTAGCTCCCGGTAAAACGCGCCTCTAAAGGATGCTTCATGGAAGGTCACCAGTTAGTTTTTGCAAAAGAAGTGGATGTGGGATCCCTTGAGGGGGGCATAAAAAATAAAACAGAAAGATCTCCTTAGCTTTTGGATTTTTAATCAGAGGAACATGCAGGGCTTGGGGGAAAATGATTTCTTCAGGGGGGTATAAATGGGAAGAGATGTTCAAAGTCACTGACAGCCTGTTTTAATTTATAATCTGCCTCTGTGTGAAATGCACAGAGAATCAGGGGGAAATGAGTAATAATTCACTAAGGTGCTGTCACAGCCAGGAAGCGTCAGACCCTCGTTGTTAGCCTGCCGCTGCCGAGAAGGCTGAGACAAAGGAAGGACACAGAGCAGCGGGTCCAGCGAGAGAGCCATTTCCCCCGTGCAGGACACAGCCCTGCTGCCTCTCCACAGCCTGGCCCGGGGCTGCTGGGCGCTGTCACCATTGCCTGCCTGGAATGGTGCACTCCGGACCCAGTGCTTTCCCTGCAGCCGGCCTCCGAGGAAGCTGCGGAACATAAGCCCTCTCCAACCCTCGCCCCTTTCCTCCTCCCTCTGTGGGCCGTGGGGAAATAGATGGTCTACAAAGCTAGCTGTGGCCTCTTCAATGGGACCTGAGGTCAGTGTGATGCAGAGAAAAGGGTGGTAGGGCCCTGTAGGCTGAGCCGACAGATAACAGAAAGAGGCCCCCGTGGCTGGGATTGATTGGTCAAGGAAGGCGAGGTTATGCTGCAGTAATAAACCATCCGGCACTTCAGGGGCATAACGGAACATTTATAGGCCCTGTCCACTGAGGGTTGGGGGCCTCTGCTCCACAGGATCTCTCAGGGACGCAGGCTGGCAGGGGCTCCATCATCGGACAGCAGTGTCCCCAGGAGCAAGAACTCTCCTTGGCCCCTGCAGCAGGGGAAGGGAGAGACTGAAGAATTGAACAAGGGCTTTTCTCAGCCTCAATCCAGAAGAGACACATCACTTCCACTCACATTTCATTGGCCAGAGCGGCCCTTGCGGCTTCACTGAACTGCCAGGGGCGTGGGAAATCAAGGCAAACAAAAAGAAAGTTCTGAACCCATGTGTCTCTGTAGAGAGGGGTGATCTGAGGAACCCAAACCAAACTCCTGGCCAACGCTGCCGCTGCTACCGGTACATTCTAGCTGTTGGGCTGACGACTCAAAATGTAATTCAGTGAGTTGCACGTTGGCTTCTCCTGGGCTCGCACTTATTGTGGAGCCGTGTAAAGCACACAGAACGTAGCAATAGGAGGGCTAGGTTCAAGTCCCAGCTGGGCTCCCTAATGGCTGTGTGACTTTGGTTGGGTTGCTTAACACTTCTGAGCCCCTGCTTTGTCCTATCTAAAACGGGTTAATAATACCCATTGCTGTGCGGTTGTTAATGGTCCTACATTTTCCTGAAGATTAGAAAATTGTAAGCCAGCCCATGCACAGGTTAGGGACTGGGGCCTCTTCATTAGGATCGGTGTCATTAGACGTCAAGGGTCTGTCTGGGGAGCTGTTAGTGAGAACAGTTTGGTCACACCTGACTAATTACACTTGACTTTGGCAAACTTTGCATTCGACCTTCCCAGAAATGACCGTGTCCCTGTGCTCTCCCTGCAGGTAAACTCCCTGCTGGTTTTTACTGCAATTTCGAGGATGGCTTCTGTGGCTGGTCCCAAGGCACACTCTTACCACACATGCCCCGGTGGCAGGTCAAGACCCTAAAGGAGGCCCGGTTCCAGGACCACCAAGGTACTGCCAGTCCCTTTTCTTCCCCCTGCCGCCCACCTGGCCAGACTAGAGACTTAGGGCACTGCCCCAGGGCAGCTGGGCCTGGCCCCGCCCTGCAGGGTAGGCCAGAATGGCTGTCCAGGGCTTGCCCTGGGGTGCTCCCACAGGGTTCCCACTTCAGACCTTCCTGGGCTCTAGAATGATTAAATCAGACCCAGGTAGATGTGACCTTTGTTACTTAAAATGAGAACCTTGGTGAAGGATTAACCAAAAGATACGAATAACAGCATCAGTAATAATAATCGATTCATTCGACAAGTATTTGTCAAGACCTGCTTTGTGTTAGGCCCATCCCTCACTGAGATGTAAGGGAAACGGCAGCCCTCTTTATGACCAGCAAGGCTGAGGCACAGGGAGACCTGTGTCCCTGGCACCGGGGTGATGCCCTGGGAACCATGCCCCGACTCTCATCCATCCCCGGCTTCCTCAGCCGTAACCCCACACTCACATCCACCTCACATTAGCCAATGCCCCCCACCCCCCACGCCACAGCCCATCCTTCCGAGACCCATGCTTGACTGTCAGAGGGGCAAAGGGCCTTCACACACCCAAGAGCTGGCCACCCACACCTGGCTGAGCTGACTCCACGCTTGGAGATACTGGCCGCGATGGGATCAGGGAGGGTTTCTGAGGCCAGCACAGCTCTGAGGGGCGGGCTGCTGGAGAGGCCAGATCACCCAGGCTTAAGGCTGCGCCCCGCGGGGAGGCCGGGGCAGGCCCTGGGGCCCACACCTCCACAGGACGGGCTGGAGGGCAGGCCTCCCCCCCTGCATTTGCTTGCTCTGGGTGGAGCAAGAGACGGTCCATCACACAAGAATCCCTCTCTTTCCAAGAGATCACACATCCTATGGATTCCTTCAAGAATTAATAGTTATTATTATAAACGCAAAAAGTGGACCATATCCAGGGCAACCACTGAAAATCCCAGAGCCTGTATAGCCCTGCCCTTGGTCCTCAGGGCTAGCTGCCCCTGAGGGCACTGGCTTTGGCCACAGGAGCCTTCTGCTGGGACCCTCCCCAGAGGTGGAGGCCCGAGGGCTCCTGCATCCGCTCCCAGCCCCCTGGGCATACTGCGTTGTCCCCAGCACCCGTCTACAGGATCAGAGAGAGAAAGGGAGCTCAAACGAGTCATGGTCTCCATGGCCCTGATCTCAGTCTGAGAGTCCCTCAACAGCACCCATAACAAATAAACGTTCAGCACTTGTTGAATACGTCTCATGCCTCCCAGAGTAATTCATCCCATCGATTGCGCAGATCACAGACCAATCTTCCTTACCTCGAGAGAAGCTCTGCCTTTCTATAAATGCTGCTCGTTGCTTATGACTTCTGCCTCCTGGAGCCCCCCAGACCCGAACTACAGCCTTTGCCCACATAGGCAGCCCTTCACATATTGAAAGACAACCGTGGTGACCCACACACCGTGTGAGGTCCTTTTTCTCCCCAGTCACATAACCCCATCAACTTGATTCTTCCTGAAGGGTGGGCGGCATGCTTTCTAAGATTTCTGGCCCATTCTGGTTCCTCTGTTCTGGGCCCACCTAAATGTGTTACTTGGTAGTGACTCAATCACAGAGTTTGCTAAGATACAGGGAAAAGTAGCAATGAATGACTGAAGTCCTGCTTGGGGTTCCCTGGGGTGCCTAAAAAGGTGTGGGCTCACTCTGGCACCTGTCTCCAGAGCACTGGCCATCTACAAAACGCACTGCCCTTCCTGGGGGTTGACACATGCTTCTTCAACCACCATGTGGGGTTGGAGCTCAATTTCTCCCAGGTTTCCAGGCAGGTTGGTGCTTAGGAAACATAAGAAATAAGGCTTTCTGGCCCTGGCTGGTGTGGCTCAGTGGATTGAGTGCCAGCCTGCAAACCAAGGGGTTGCTGGTTCGATTCCCAGTCAGGGCACATGCCTGGGTTGTGGGCCAGGTCCCCAGTTGGGGGGCGCACGAGAGGCAACCACACTTGATGTTTCCCTCCCTTTCTCCCTCCCTCCCTCTCTCTAAAAATAAGTAAATAAAATCTTAAAGAAAAGAAAAAGAAATGAGTCTTCCTGGTCAGGGTCTGTGGCACAGGAGGACCTGGGCTCCAGAAGGAGGAGAAGAGAGTGAAGGCCGTAGAGACCACCGGTGGGCAAAGCACTGACATGACTGGAAATGGGGCGCAGGGGGGCTAGGCGTGAGGGCAGTCCAGGGCGCTTAAGGCCGCTCCTGGCCTAGAGACTGAAGCCAGTGACCTTGAGACATCAGGGATGCAGTAGCTCAGACATATGGTGCTAGGGCATCACAGGCCCTTTAGAATGAAGACCTTTGCATAGCCAAGATTTGTTGACAATGACAAGTAACTGTCTTACCCACTGGGGACAGCAGAAAGCCACGACCTCAATGGTGTTCTGAGGCTAGAGAAGGTTTTTCCATTAGCCCTTTACTTGTTAACTCTGCGCCCTAGGGACCCTTCACTCTCCGATGACAGTGCATTTTTGACTCTTTGTCTCTCTGCCCCAGACCACGCCCTGTTGCTCAACACCACTGAAGTCCCCACTTCTGAAAATACTACAGTGACCAGCGCTACGTTTCCGGCACCGATGAAGAACTCTCCGTGCGAGGCAAGTCTCAAAGTTCCTCTAGCTTTCCGACCTCCCCTCCACCCCTCCCCCCTGCACTTCCAGACGAGCAAGTAGCCTGGGTGGTCAGGGTGCTTGTCCTCCTGGAGGGAGACATAGGGCCATTTTGCCCTCTTCTAGACAGAGAGTACCCACCAACGCGGAAAAGTCCTGTCTGTGGAGGATCTAACCTTAAACACCCATACCCAGCAACTGGCCTGATTGGAAGCTTTTGCAGTTGGACCTTGATTTAAGCAAACTCAGAAAGTATAATACTTCCAAGGCATCGTGGAGGGAGGGTAACAAAGAGTGATTTGCAAAAGACTTTCTACAGAATCTGTTTCAAAAATAACAACCTCTTGTTATACATTTTGAATTTTATAGAGCATCAAAAATTTGATTTACATAGATTTCACTAAGACATCAATGGCATTTAGTGAGGTACTCGCAGAGACACTTACCCAAGCAGTTCCTGTGGCTGTTACCTCTCTAGGGTGAGGATGGAGGGAGTGGCACCATGTTTCTGAGCATAAGGTCATATTCTGTAGGGACCAAGAAATGTGCTTAGACCCAACAAGGCTTGATGATGATTAAGCTCGTGGGGTCCGGAATCAACTAACTGAGTCCAAGCCAGGTTCCACCCCAATTGGCTGTACAGTTTCTTTGAGCAGTTATTAACCTCTCAGGGCCTCAGTTTCCTCATCTGGAAAGTGGAGACGTTAAGACCAAGGAGATAAGAATTCAGTTGGTTAATGTGTGTAAAGGGCTTATCACAGCATCTGGCATAAATTAAGCACTCCAAGAGTTAGCCAACAGTGTCTGGCACCAGGTATAAGCGCATGAAAGGAGAATGGGGGAGGCGAGGGGACTTGAGCCAAAAATCGGACTCTCTGCTCCAGGAGCCAGGGCACACCTGTGCTCCTCTACCTGCCTGCCCCTGCCCCTGGCGCCGCATCAACCCCTTGCACATGGCAGAATGCCAATAACTAGTGTCAATTTGGCCAGTCCTCTCTTTCGGGAAACTTAGAGGAGAAATTCCTTGCTGGTCTGTTTCAGGAACAGCCATATGGCCTCTGAGCCACTGTTTCCCTTCAAGCTGTAGACACTGTGAAACTGACGGGATTCGCTTCTCCTCTGCGGGCTGGGAGGAATCCCAGGCTGCCGCCGCGCCCCCAGGCCGCTTTCCTGCCAAGCCCTCCAGGCTGTCTGTGAAATAAAAACCCACACTCATAAAACAGATGAGCATAGAAGAGACGTTATCAATGGAATTTTTGAATCCGAAGAATGGTCCGATTAAACCTGGGCCTCAACATCTGCCCGGTCTTTCTCACCCTCTCCTAGTTCAGGCTCTCCGACTAGACTTTATGTGTCTCTGGGAGCTCCCTTAAACCCTCTGTGGAAGAAGTCAGGGCACAGAGAAATAGGCTCATCATATTCGATGGTATTTGAGAAACCACGCTTTCTGATGCATGTGGTGGAATGACAGTCATGGCTGATACTTCTCAGGTGCCTCAGAGCAGGCTTCTTCAGAGGGAACCTTAAGCGAGGAGAGGCGGCAGGCCCACCCGGGAGGTGAGGGGGATCCTTAAAAACATTTCCTCTTTAAATGTACTCGTCACTGGATTTAACAGCGCCTGGTTTTAGGAAAAGAAATGTCAAGGTAAAAATGATACCTTTTTCTAACACTTTGTCATTTCTCTAATAACATTTGGGTTGATCAATAGCTTAAATGGGTGTTTTGTTTTACTGGCCTGTGTTAGTTTTCCTCCAGCCACGTCTGCCCTGGGAGCCTCCTGCTACTCCCTGCCCTTGCCCAGAGCTTCACTCAGCAGGAGCGATGAGGGGGAAGCAGCGAGTCTGTTCCGCTCGCAGCCCATGGTTGTTTCGCAGTCAGGTTTCCAGACCATTCATCCAGTGCTGATGGGTCTTCGAATTCACAGTGTTGGGGGAAGTGTTTTCATCAGAAAAATAAATAACCAAAATAGAAATATGCATTTCCAGCGTCGTACGCCTTGACATTTATTTTCTCCAAATCCTAAATGCAGAAGGCAGGAAGTTGATTTTCTTCTCCGGGGTTTGCTGAATGTCAGCGACAAGGAAACGGATGTTGCATTGCTATGTGACACTGTGTGAGGTGAACTTGGGGCCTTCAAACCCCACCGGCCCCGCGGGGGCCTCAGTTGACTGCGGGGCCCAAGTGCAGGGAAGTGGACGCTAGACAGAGCCACGGGTGGTCTCCAGTGGGGGCCAGATCCACAGGGACTGGCAGCCAGCCAAGCCAAGCTCAAGGCTGACACCCACCACTGAGCTTCTTCTCCAAACCTAGACCAGACCTGGTCAATGAGACCCCCAGGGAGTTGAAGCAATTGCAGAATATCACAGCATGCTTTCTCAAGAAACCCCACAGTCGGCCATTGATTCCGTAGGGGAGCTGGTGTCACCTTCAAGGTATTTGCATGAAAATCTAGATACAAGCTAACTAGTAGGTCTGTGTTTCTCCTGTTGCAGTTCATGCGTAAAATGTAATAAATGCAGACTCCGGGGCCTCACCCGGGACCTCCTGAATGGCATCACTGAGCAGAACCCAGAATCTGCATTTCCAAACCCAACCCTCCGGGATTTGGAGGGACACCGACACTGGAGAGCAACTGGCCACGGCGTTCTTGCCGATCGTGACAGAAATTTCTTGAGCCCATGCTGAGAGTTTCCCTCTAGTACCTGTGACTCCAAATGGTGCCGTGGAGGTTGCCTTTTAGAAAGATGAGTCAGAGGTAGTATTAGAAAAGACAAGGTCAGGGACAGAGGGGGTAGAGGCAGAAGGAGCAAGAAGAGCACCTGTCAGGGCCCACAGGGAGCCAGGCCGGGGGCCCACTGATGACGGAGACATAGCCAGGGCACCTTTGTGCCAGCCAGCTTCCAGGCACTCCAGAAGCAGGCCGGCTCTGGCCTCCTCCCCCAGACACCTGCAGCTACCACAGCCGGCCGCCTCTCGCGCTGCTGGCCGTGGTGCAGGCCGGCCACCTCCATCGCTCTACACAGTTACATATGGGGCATGAATATTTAAAGACCTCTGCCTAGCCCAGCCACAAACAAGAGTGCTTTGTGGGTTTCTGGCCCCCCACCCCATTCCTCACCATCTATTCTCTGTGGGAAACTGAGGAGTTACTTACAATGTATTCAGATTTTATTTTATTTTTATTTTTATTTAGCTGAGCTCCAGTTCAAATAATTAAAGTTGCCACCAGGGAGGGGAGTCTTGCAGTGGCTTTTATGTGTCGCTTGCTGTCAGACCCACTCGCTCACGTCGCCTTGGCTGGGAGACACTCTCGGATGTGTCTAGCGTTGCAGCTGCTGGTAATAAAGAGGACGGGAGCGTAGCAGGGCCCGTCTCCGCCCCACCCCCTGCCTTTCACACATCCTGGAAGACTGAATGTCTCAACAAGCCCTGTGTGGTTTGAGATTCTATTTTATTTGAATAGCCTCCCTGTGACTGGAATATTTTAAACCATGTTCTCAGAACAGTACAAGGCCTGGGTTGGGGTGGGGGGGGACTGGGCTTCCCTAATTCTCTTCCCCCCTCTAAGACATGGAAGCAGTTTTCCTTCCATGAGCTGCAGGAATGAAGGGGGCTCAGGAAGCGTGGGATGAGACCCACTCAATCGGTAGCAGGACCCTAGGGCAGGTCAGTTCCCAGCTGCTGGTCATCTGACCTTACCAGAGTGGCGGCCACCGGTGTCCCCTCCCTACACACGTGTGCATGCATACATACATATGCACACTGGGATCCAGGAACAGGGCCGGGCCTTTCCGCCCCTGACACCAGCTTCGACTCGCCGCCCAGGGCAGAAGGTGAGCTGCAGGCTCCTCCATGGCCGTGCGGACTCTCTGGCTTACCAGCAGGAGGCCTCCACTCAGTGCCATTAAAACCAGCGAGTGTGGCCCAGAGGGATGTGGGCGAGGGGGCTGGCATCTGGCCTTGCCCTCTGCCATCTGGAAAGCCCTGCTCGGGATGCCCTATGTACATGGAGAAGGTGCCCTCATGGGAGGGAGCCTGCCTGCAATGACCCTGCACAGCTGGGTCCTTAAGACACTAAATAGCATCTCCCTTTTCCCCGGAAGACTCCCTGGGGACGGGACAGCAGCAGTAAATGAGGCGACAACAGAGAAAGGAGAGGAAGACTAGAGAGAAGTCACCAAGGCCGGGGCAAGCCTAGGAAATGACCCAAAGTCAAACAGCAGGCGCCTCCAGCTTCAAAATCCCAGAGGAGGAGCTCTGTGCCAGCTGCCTTTCTCTGGAGCCCAAAGGCCTCCCCACCTTGTGTGACCCCACCCCACCCCCACCCCAGTCACCATTAAGCCCAGAGACAGTGTGTTTGGCTGCCCCCCACCCCCAGCCTCATGTGTCACCCTGACCTGGCGCTGGATATGAAACTGCGGGGGGACCTCTTCTCACCTCCTCGGTGATGGAAACAGTCATCTCAGAGGGTCTTGGGCTGGGCCTAAGAACGTGCCCCTGTGGGTCAGAGGGGAGGGGGCAGAGGCCAGAGTGGTTCCTGAAGCATTTTCTGAATGGCTTTTCCAAAGCCCCACTGGATAAGAGATTTGGGGCCCCACTTTCCGAATCCAGTAACAACCATCTCACACACCTGTAATAACATTACTACTTTAAGAATATCCTATGTACATCCATCAAAGATTATAGAGACTGTCCGACTCCCCACAGCCACCCTGCAGGGGAGTTGGGGGCAGCACCCTCAGGACGAGAAGGGCGGGCAACCGCGGGGCCTGGACCGGAGAGGCAGCGCAGAAGATGGCCGGCTGGGAGGGACACGCTGTCACCTGGCAGGAGAGCGAGGGAGGGAAGGGCACAGAGGCTCCCCAGTCAGGCAGTGAGTTCTCATTTCAAACCCACCATGTGGCCAGGCATGTTGGAGAGGCTGCAGGAATCTGGGATCTCTTTAGAGTCCTTATTCAGCAGAAAAGTTATTTTCTACTGAAAAGAATACTTATTTTCGATATCATAGGGCCCTGGTCTCCAGGTTACTTATGGATCACTTGGCTGCATTACATTAAAAAGCAATCCCAAAGTCTGACCTAGAACCCTCAAACACCCTTACTCTTTGTACCCCTAGGAGAAAGAAACCTTCCCTCAGTCGGGGGTTGAGGCAGGGAGCCCTTCATAACTGTTAAGTTAACTTAGGGAGCATTTTAAAACTCTCGATCCCTTATTATGTGGCTGGCACTGTGCTAAGCATTTCTCACTTGCTTTATCTCGTTACCAAAACAGACCTGTGAGAGATTGTTACCCTCATTTACTGATACAGAACCTGTGGTTTACAGAGTTTAAATGACTTGTCCAAGGTCACCTTGCTCGTAAGAGGCAGAGGCACAATTCAAAGCGGGTACGTCCAACGCAAAGTCAAATCTGTACACGCTTTAAGCCGGGGGGTCCAACCATTTGGCGTCTCTGGGCCCCACTGGAGGAAGAAGAGTTGTCTTGGGCCACACATTAAACACGTTGTGACACATAATCACACACGCAAAAATCTCATGATGTTTTAAGTAAATTTACAGTTTTCTATTGCGACCGCATCCATAGCCATCCTAGGTGACATGCGGCCCACGGGCCGCAGGTTGGACACCCCTGCAAAGTCACTGAACTTGATTTAGGTCACTTGAGTTTGCGTCCCAGCTCTGCCACTTATGAGCCATAAGACCTCAAGCAAGTCGCTTCCTCTAACTGGGGATAAAAATACCTGTTTTACCTGCAAGGATCAGATAAAAAAGTGAGAACTCTATTCTCTGTAAGACTTTATGAGTGCTCGTGATTATTGTTGTCCCTCTTGCTTTGCACAGGCAGGAAGACATGACTGCGAACATAAAGTCAGGCACTCTGTGTGTCCTTCGTCCTCCTTCGGGGCGATGAGCAGCACACGGGCAGGTTGGGAGCACTATTTCGCACGGTGCCTAGCATCAGGCACCAGATGGATATGCCCAAGGAATCTATTTAATCAAAAGTTAGTTTTAATTAATGAAGCGGGCAGCCCCTCATTTACGAGCCTGACCCTGGTTCAGGATAAGAGCCAACAAGGAGACTCCCCATTGACTGTCAAGGACGCAACAAGTGCGGCCCACCTGCGATTTCTGAGCCCAAAGAATTCTTACCCCGCTACCTAGAACCGTGAAACTGCTGGATCCTAGCATCCTGTCACCTCTTGCTGTGACGGGGTTGATGCTGCCAGGACACATGCTAATGGGCTAAAGTAATCAACAACAATTTTAATTGCAGTAGGACATAATTAATTCAAAACCTTTGAGCCATTCAAAATTAATACCTCTGCCATTACATGATGAGACAAATGAAGAATTACTGTCAGGCATGGGTGTGAAAAGGGTTCTCCTGCGCACTTGGCGGAGAGTTGGCTCCCCTTCAACATCCATGTGTTGATGTGAACCCCTGTGGCTCGCACTCGGGGTGGTCGTAACATATGCAGGCGGCCCGGGCACAGAAGGACCCTGTTGAAAGCACAGACTCTCCCCAGCTGTCAAAGAATAAGTACTCCCTGGGTGTCCGTGTCCCTGCAGACACTCATGTGCTTGGGGCCCCTTCTCTCTCCAATGGCTGCCTGTAAAATATGTAGGAGTTTCATTGCATGGAGTTGGTCCTGTTCCCCAGCCAGAGGGTCGCAAAGCCACTTCACGGCATCCGCCCACACACACAAAGAAACTGAGGCCCAGATGAGGCTGTTAGCCCAGATCACACCACTACAATGTAGCTCAAAAGAAATATCGTTTTCTTCCCATGAGACTGGAAAGATGGTTTTCTGAGGAAGCTGGAAGATAAAACACTGGTCGAAATGATTAATCCAGTATTCTTCACCCAACCCTATTGTTTTCTGTGAGCTGTTTATCTCTGACATGGTGTTCCCTGCCTGTTCTTTCCAATACAGGAACTAACATTGAGCAAAAGTATTTGGTAAGCACAGAGGTCACCTACTCTTACTAAAGTCTCTCAGTAACTCTAAGGGAGAGGACAACTGGCCTGATTCTGCAGATAGATGTAAGCTGAGGTCCCGAGGAATCGCATCATACACGAAGGCAGAACCGCTCTTTCTGATTGCAAAGCCCACGCCCTGTCCTCAGCATGACCCTTCCTCCTTCCCCAGAGGCTGCCCCCTCCCCTTGGTCTGTTCCGGGCAGAGAACCTGACCCTCCCCGAAGCGGGTAAACAGACATCTCTCTTCCCACTTTCCAACGGCATTGGGATCCTCCTCCCTCGCTGCTTTTTTAATGCAGCGTTTATTGTTTTTTTCTGATTACAAAAGTGCTCTATGTTTATTATGGAACATTAGGAAAATACAGGAAAGAATGAAGAAGAAAATTGAAATTGCCCACAGCCTTACTCCCCAAAGATAACCCCTGTTACCACGTTGCCGCATTTCCTTCCAGGCCGATAAATGTGGGTTTGAGCAGAGTGATGGATAAAGAGTGTATACATTTACTATCCTGCCACATAATACTATATGTTTCTATATCATTCTTTATAAACATGCTTTTAATAGCTGCAGGCCCCTAAATTTATTGTATTGTGTTTGTTCTAGTTGTCAAAAGTAATAGATGTCCATTGTAAAAAATTTCAAAAAGACCAAAAAGGAAAAAAAAACACCTGTAATTCCATACCCTCAACAGCCAGAAATCCCATGGTTATTATTTTTATACAAAGCCTTCATGTTTTCTTGCTGTGTTTTTACCAAGGGGGCACGTGGGTGTCCCTGGCTGAGGATTCTCTGTCTTCGATTGGATGCCTCAGAAAGAGGGAGGCGTGGGATGCTGTTTTCAGAAAGGATCCGAATCTTTTGTCTCCTCCCTGGCCAGGAATCCAGCGTTTCTTAAGCCTTCGTAATTGCAAGTATTCGCCGGCTTATTTGATTTGCTTGTTATCAAGGATCCGCATCTGGCCGGCTGCTTGCTGTGTTGGGTTGATTTTTCATTAGGCTATTTATAGCGAGAGCGTTGGTGTTTATTTTTTCCAGGTGAATTAGGAGGTGGTGTACAAAAACACTGGGTTTTGCAGTGAGTCAATAGTCTCAAAGTTAGCAAGAGACCGTGTTGAAATTCAAGAACTTTTAAAATGATAAGTTCACACCTGTGGCACCTTAGGTTGGAAAGGGTTTTTAACCTTCATTCAGAGCTTGGATGTCCCCGACGGCAACCCCAATCCTGGTCACTCGGCAGCGACTGGATGTGGGAAATATCCACCATCCACCTCAAGCAGGCACGTGTTTGAGCATCTCTGTCTGTTTAAAAACGTTTCTTTTGCTGACGTGAAATACACACTAGAGTGTCCATCCCTGGTTTTGTCTCTGCTGCGGGAATTCACAGAGCCCTCCAGAAATGCAAAGAAAGATAGCACCTGCCCCTCATGGCGTTTTCTATATTTAGGGATACATGCAGAATGGGCATTATTCGACACCTTTGATTCTCTTTCGTCCAACTGCAGCCTAAATTCCATGCTGATATTTTTTATGGGCTCTGGAGGTTGTTGTGAAGTTGCCACGAGGCACGCATAGCAAACACGGGGCATGTTCTGACATAATTACCTCTGGGGGAGGAAGGGCCGTGAGAGAAATAATAGCATGAGGCCTAGCGACAACGCCGCGTCTGCTTTACATACAGAACTTTAATTAATAAAATGACAAAACACTGGTAGCACATAATTGGAAAGTCTATCAGGCCCCAGTGAAAGGCCGGCTGGAGCCGGAGGTATAATTGCTGGCGGTGTGCTCCTGGCCTTGTCTCTTTTCACTTGTCTCATTTGCTGTCTGCATATAAAAGAGTTTATTAGTCCGAAGCTCTCATTTATAACCTACATCTATGTCTAGATGTAGGGCATGTCTAGAAGAATCAAAAATTTTATTGTTACAGACCCCAACAAGTGTTATTTCTCAAAAATATTATTTAGGATTTACATAAAACTTCCCATATTTGTGTGAATACTGTTGCTTTTGATACACACGCACACGCACACACACAACTGTTGTTTGGCAGAGACGGTGGTTATAAATGGTTTAAAATCCACTTTCTCCCAGACTCCCCCAACGTGAAGGTATTTCTGGGAGAAGATCTCCTTAAAATGTAACAAGCGTGGGCCTGAGGTTTCTCCCGGGTCATGCCAGCGCAGCTGGCTCACAGACCACACTTTGAGCAACAAGGATCTAGAAAACCTCCGCAGGACACCGCAGAGGTTTAAGGATGTGCTGCTACAATGTGTTACGTGTCTGTAGCACAACAGACACGGTAGAAAGAGCACAGAACATGGGGCAGAATCCAGGTCCGCAGCACGCGAGCTTAGTGGCCATGGGTGACCGACTTCACCTCTCTAAGCTTCAGGTTGTACCTGGAAAATGAGTACTGGGATTCCCGCTGTGAATATAAAGCGAGACAGCGTATGTGCGAGTACCTAGCACAGCTCTCTTGTGGTCAGCGTACAATTACTTCATCCGATAGGCCACCCAGATAGAAACTGGTCTTATTAGGATCAAATTCCCAGTGTTTTTGCCCACTCTGGGCACCCGAACACTGGTCCTCGGGATCTAGCCAGGTCTACCTGGCATGGGCATCTGTACATAATGGTATCACGGGATTCCTGAACCTAGGAAAACGGACGTCTTTAACAGGGACCTGAGCCGTGATCTGCTCTGAGAACCACAGATAGGCGCTCTATTCATTTAGATACAAATAATTAATAAGGGATGTTCAGTAAGAATTGATATCAATCAGTCTTTCAGTTCTTCTAATTAAGAAATTGGTGAGAACCGTGCACGGGAGGTCCAAGAGGCTCGTTCTGGTCCTGTTCGCATTCCCGGGCCATCCCTGCTTACCCCCAGCCCAGGGGTCTCTTACTCTCCGGGTTGTTCTCATTCTTGGCCTGGGGGCAACGTAGCAGCCACAGGAAGGCCTCCGGAGGAGGGCCGTGTGCTCCCCGCTGCAGGAAAATCGCTCCTTCTACACCTCGGCTGTGGTGGGCACATTTTAAGCCATACTTTCAGTAATTAAGAATTGCCTCTTACCTGAAGTCCAGGATGAAATGGACCGCTCGCTGAGAAGGCCAGGTTACTTCCTGCTCTAAGTAGCTCATCTCCCCAGTGATCTCAGCTCAGGCTGCACTTTAGGATCACCTGGAGAGATCTGAAAAACTGACGCCCGGGCCCTCCCCAAGACCAATTAAATCCAAATCTCTGGGAGCCCAGACATGGGTTCCCCAGGGGATTCTAACTTGCAGCCCAGGTTGAAAACCACTGGTTTAACCATTTCATGCAGCCCGTGAGCTCTGCTGCCACATTCTTCACTTTGCTCAAGCTTTAGAACCACATTTTAAGGCAGGCAGAGGAGGTAACACAAATTTGTCTGTAAGGAAACAGAGGCTCAGAAAGGGTGAATGGTTGACTTAATGTCATGCAGTTGACTCCCTTTGGTCTTGGAGCCTAAACTCTAAGTCATCCCATTGCCAACAGACAAGAAAACAAGGAGAGCTGGACACACCGGCAGAGAATGAATGTTGATACAAAGGGGAGTTGCTCCTGGTGCTTTCTAGAAAGGGAGCAGGGTGCCAGAGGCTGCCGCCTAGCTCTGTGCTTCTCTGCAGACTCTGATGTAGCAGGTCTGGGGTCAGAGACTCTGCCTCTCTCATGAGCGTCCAGGTGACACCGATGATACCAGCCTGAAGGTCAGACTCTGAGCAGCAAAGTGCCGACTGACTCTTTGAGACAGAAATCTGGAGTGACTGCGGGTAACTGCAGGGGAGAAGTAGGCCACGTGAAAGACTGCTTGTAATCTTGAGGAGGAATAACGTCTGCCTGGATGCATCAACTTACCACACTCCCAGTGGATGAAAAACAAAAAAAGAAGATCAAAAACAAACTTTGCTGGCCACTCACCGGCTGCTGGTGGGCAGTCTTATCCCACACCTTTTGTAACTGTTTCTAGAGTGAAACTTCTCTGAATCTCAAACAATACAAGCCTTATCTTCAGTTTGGCTGCAGATATGTTTTCTGCTATAAAGATAGGTGAGGGTATTATAAGAAGAAAAGGGAGTCAAATGTTTAATTTTCCTGTTTATCCATAGCACTGAACGGTTGGGTCAAGTGGCTGTCTTGACCCGAGTCCCAACTGTGTGTCAAGTGTCTTGACCGTCTTCTGTCTTCTGCCTTCGTTTTCAAGTGGCTTTTCATACTTCTCCTTCTGCTACGCTCATTTAAACTCCTGGCTAGAAGATAAGCGACGTGAGGGTAGGGGAGGTAGGCATAGTATACAGCACAGCCCAGTTCTGCAGTAAACACTTGTTGAGTGGGGGCGCGACCGTCTCCCGCAGCACTGATACCAAGAGGGGTCCTGTCAAAGCCTCCTCCAAAGCCAAGGATGGCATTCCTCGTACCATCATCGCCCAGTTGGAGCAGCCTGAAATATACGGTGCAGGAAGATAGAGAAAGCTCATCAGTCAGCTGGTCAGTGTCGCCTGTGCTGACGTGACGTGGCCACACCTCACCAGCATGCTCATGGCACTAGCACGCTCTACCTCAAACTGGACGTAGCCTAGGAGCAGCAGAGAACCAGGCAGTTTTGATTATAGCCAGTTGGCTGAGAAGTGGGTGGAAACTCCCCCCTTTCCTGGAACCCGGCCTCTGGAATGCAGGACAGTGCGACGGAGCTTCACGGGATGGAAAGTTGGTTGCTGGCCCCGAGAGGGTGGCCTGGCATAGACGGGGGGACTTCCTATAAGTATAGACATGTATACATTCACTCTGACGCTCAGAGCTCCTGCCACATACCCTCACTTGACAACCAGCGTGAGTTCAAGATGAGTAAGACAGTCCCTGCCTTGAAGGAACTTTGTAGTCCAAGGGGATGGATGGCACAGAGGGAAGACAGGGAGCAGAACTAGGCCCTACTGTGGTCTCAGTAGCCTCAGTTATTAGATTTCAGAGGAGACGGACATAATTTCTGAGATGGATGATGATAAAAGACTCCCTGAAAAGAAAGTAGGTTTAATGTTTTTGAAGTGGAGAGAAGGGTAGGTGAAATGGAAGAATTAAAAGCAAGACGCAGAAAAATGCAAGGTAGTTACAAAGATGACAGGGGGTTGAGGTAGGGGGTCTAGAAACCAACATTCATTGCATCCCCATGTGTAGGCGTACTGGGTGAAAACTGGCAGACCCCACTACTGACCTGGTTGCTTTAAAATAGTACAGACGGTTCTTCAGTCACTCCAAAACATAGAACACAGGCTTAGTTTGAAATCAAAACGCCCAGCCAGTCAACATTTCAAACTTTCTCTAAAGTCAGGGCCCCTTCCCCTCCCCTTCCCTGCCCCTTCCGTACTTGTCGCAGATGAAAAGGCTGAAATCAGGGCAAGAGCGGTCACTGGCCTCTCCCCTTCTTCACCCAGCTCTCTCCCCTTCTGTGCCTCGCTAACTTCCGGCCTTTCAAGGCCTTACGCACAGCGGGGGAGAAGAGGATAGGGGAGCAGGAGAGTTCCCACTTGACTGGGGCTTGTCGTGGTCCACGTAGCTAGCATTGGTATTCTCTGGATGTGACAAATGTTTGTGACTTCCTGTTTCTCCCAGGGACACTTTGTGCTTTCTCTGGAAACCTGCCTTTGTCCCCACGCCCCCCATGATGGCTGGGAATCTTTTGCCTTGACTGGGACATACGTACGTACCTCCATTCCAGGAGGTTACTTATGCCTTCCTCAGCCCTTGGGCATCTCGAGATGCCTGAAGCTTCCTTCTGCTGAGTGCTGTGTACCCGCCAGGCAGTCCTCTCAGGCAAGACCTAAAATGAATAGAATGACTCGCACGGGCCCCCTGTCCGTGGCTCACTCCGGGCTGTGTGCAGCCCTCGTGCACTTTTCGGCATCTGCGAACTCTGGCGGGGCAGGCCCCCCAGTGCTGCCACTTCTCCTCTGCTGCGCCAGCAGACAGCCCACCAGCTGCTCATTCGTTCTTTAGTTTTCCTAGGTAGGAGACAGACGCTAGCCCACTGGGCTCCCCAAACTGCAGCGGCCGCTACCAGTTGCTCCATGTGGTATCATTAAAACCGCTCGCCCTTCACCTGGGAGGCAGAGGGATCCTCCGTAGGAGAAAGGTGAGGTGAGGTGTATATACCAAAAGCACATTCCCGATAGTCAGCTGCCAACTTTTTATGTCCCAGGTGTGGCTGAGGGATTGCCAGTTATGCGACCTATTTTCCCCCACCTCTCTCGCAAGTTCTGTGTCACTGTGCTCTCAGACTTCCTTTGAAATGTAGTGTCTAGGGCCTCACCCAGTGCTTCAGCCTAAGTTCCTTTTTAACATTTTGTTACATTATTTATCATCTCAGTGTCATGATAACACTGTAAGGTAGATAAACCTCTCCCCACCTTAGAAAATAGAGGACTGAGCTTCAAAATGACCAATGTGGCAAGAACTTGTCTCAAATCCAGACTTCTCTGACTCTAGAGCTCTCAGGCTGTTCTAGAATGGAGGAGACATGGGGCTCCGCCTAAATTCTCAATAAATATGCATTAAATGAATAAAAAGTCGATTTGCTTAGATTATGGAGGAATGTGAATGCCTTGACAGTAATTGACAGGGAGTGAGAAACCACTGAAGAATCACAGAGGGTGCTGTTAACCGGGAAAGTGTGACAGACACACAAGCGAAGTTAGAGGGAGAAAGAGTGGAGAGAGAAAGTCATTCTGGGAGGCTATGGAGAAAGTTCGCCGTTACAGAGAACATGGTGAGTGTTACTTTGTCAGAGTAATGAGGATAAAAATTAAAGGAGACTGGGTGACAAGGAAACAGAAGCAGCCGTTACACGCCAGGTCTCCAAGGTGTAACATCTGAAAGGCGGTGCAGAGATAGGTTGCAAGCCAGGGGAACTAGCAAGAGCAAAGAAAGAAGTTTCCCAGGAAGGGTGCAAGCTTCTCTTATTCATAGACAGAGAAGCGAGAGGACAGAGAGACCCTGAAGGTGCTGGAGAAAGGAGGAGGAAGAACTGAGAGAATCAGGACAGCATGGGTTCACACAGAAGAAGAAGAAGGATAGACCTTCCTCTAAGGCAGGAAAGGAAGAGACACACTGGGGGGAAAAGAAGAAGAAGAAGAAGAGGCTGAAGGAGATCACAATGGAAAGAGTAAATTTTATCAGTAAGGTAGAAATCAGAATAATGGTTTGGGAACTGGGGACCATGAGGAGACAGCACCTGTGTTTGAGGAAGAGCGGGAAACACCCATTGTGCTGTATGTGTTTAGAAATCAGCTGTGGAAACCAACGGTGGGTGAACAAGTACCACCAACCATCCAGGGCATTAAGGTTCAAACAGTCTGATTTCAGAGAAGCCCAAATTAGCAATATTCTGTGGCCACAAAGCCAAAGGAGAGAAAGCATGTGGCAGGCATTATCTCCAGCTGGGCACTGCAGGGCCTGGGCTGAGGGCTGAGAGGATTTAGTTTGCAAGGTTAGGATTAAAGTTTCCAGTCATTAAGTCCAGACTGCACAAGGAAGCCAAGTGGGGCCAGAAAAAAATTAACAGTTTTGCTAAAAGATCTTGAGAGGTCTCAGTGGAGACAAGAATTTGCTACCTGCGTTTGGGGAAATGGGAAGGTGTGAGTGAAGAGGTAAAGGTCGGGCTTACCTAACTCGGGGTCTCAGAAGTAGAACAGCACTTGGGTGCCCCAATGCCAGGTGTAGCCTGGTTGGTGAAGGGGTCCTATGCGACGTAATGGGAAGTCTTCAGCTTAAGCGCCTCGTGGTAAGTAATCTTTCTGGTCAAACTATGAGACAACCATGAGCCCAGGGACTGGGAGACAGAGTATTAATATCGGTGATTTACAAAAAAAAAGAAAAGAAAGACTGGCTTCAAACAACAAAAATCAGAGAAAAAGGGGGCACCATAACTGATGAGAATTCCAGCTTGCATAAGACATATTTTACCTTGCTTTCTATAATAGCCATTTTTTTATTGTAGGATCTGAACAGGACTCTTTTGGGAAATGCTCTGCTATAGTTGTTCTAACTTTTAAATGTTGTTTATAGATTGTTTCTCTCAAGCGTACAACCTCTATTACTTTAAACACAAAGATCAGAGACCTGGTTTATAGTGTACACTGCCTCTGGGCATGACTGTGCTTAAACTTTCTTAGCCCTGCCTGGTGTGGCTCAGTGGACTGAGTGCTGGCCTGCAAACTGAAAGTTTGCCAGTTCGATTCCCTGTCAGGGCACATGCCTGGGTTGCAGGCTAGGTACCCAGTTGGAGGCATGCCTGACACGTTGTTTCTCTCCCTCTCTTTCTCCCTCCCCTCCCCTCTCTCTGAAAAAAAATAAATAAATCTTTTTTAAAAATACAGCCTCTATTCCTTTAAACACAAAGATCAGAGACCTTGTTTATTTATAGTGTGCACTACCTCTGGGTATGATTGTGCTTAAACTTTCTTAGAAATATTTTTCTTTCGTATGTCTAAGGAATGATGCCATAGAAAGCTTTAATAAATACATACCAACTACATATGATTGTGGCTCTCTTTTGGCAAAGTGGTCATCCTCATTCTGAAAGACAGCCATATTAAAAGATCTTAATATATAGATGTTTGTCTCACCTTTGCCTCCCAGTGGCCACAAGTATCATCAAGTCATAGGGTCTTTAGTTAGTGAACACATGGTATGGTACCCTTTAAATAAAATTATTAGCCTCTTTAGGGAAGAAACTTTTAAAATTCTATGATACCCATATCACTGAAAGAAACTGAGTCACAAAACTACTTGCCCAAGGTCACAAAGTGAATTGGGGCCACAGATAAGAATGCTTGGGTCCTCTTCAGGAAGTTCATTTAATACCCCCATTGACCTTGATGTCACCTCAGAAGCAGAATCTTGTGAAATTTAGCATGATGACATCAACCCAAATCAAGTTCCAAAACTGCCTGTCGGCCCTCCCTGCCCAGCCCGCTGAACCTAAATTAAAGCCCTTCGGGAGACAGGGGGCAAAATCAGGCACCAGGCAGCCAGCCCTCCCGCTGGGCGGACCTCGGCCCCGCCTCCAGCAAAACCCTTTAGGGTGGAGAATGTCAGAACGGGGACCTGAAGTTTCCTTTCAACACCTGGCTCTTCTCTCCCTTGCAGCTCCGAATGGCCTGGCTCATCCACGGCGTCTTGCAGGGAAATGTCTCCTTGGTGCTGGTGGAGAACAAAACCGGGAAGGAACAAAGCAGGGTGGTCTGGCACGTGGCCACTAATGAAGGCTTGAGCCTGTGGCAGTGGACGGTGCTGCCTCTCCTCGATGTCGCTGACAGGTAGGCCTCCCTCCGTCCCCACCGCTCCCTTTTCCTCTACCAGCCAGAATGCGGAAGGGAGTCATGGCTTCCCTCCCCCATCCTCTCTACCTGAGACACTCATCCAGATGTGCACATACGCATGCGCACACACAAATGTGTACACACACATGCGCACACACAAACACCCCCACACTTTCTGCAGGCTTACAGAGAGTACCAAGCCCCTCCGAGGGATGTCAGTGCTAGTGAGCATTCACCTCCCACACCCCTGGTCTGGCCTGATTGGCTGCCTCCAATCTCTGTAGGAAGAAATAAAATGGAACAACTCGTGTCACTACCAAGTAATAATCAGACTTTATATACATACAGCATTTCCTCTTATTAATGGATTTTCCTTACTTTTCCATTTGACTACTTAACTTATTTCTTAATTAACGACAACAAAACCTGCCACACAGGTACAGGCCTTCTCATGTCCCCCACTCCTGCCCTTTTTACAAGGGAAGAAGCTGAAAGCCAAAGAGCTGAAGCACCAGCACGTTGGCCTCAGAGTGAGGCCTGGAGCCAATCAGTGTCCAGTGCTCTGTGGGGTCGAGTCCCCGACATAGGTCGATGACAAATTCTTCAGTAAACAGAGGAGTGATTCCACCAGAGGCCTTGCTTCCTGATTAGAGCCTATCACCAATGGCCTTTGTGACCTTGAACTTCTCTGGGTCTCAATTTCTTCATCTTTAAACTGAGAGGGTTAGACTAGAAGATTGTTAAGTCCCCATGGCTCTGAAATGGAGCAGTAACCGCTGAGTTCAGCTGCCACTTGTCTCCTCGGGATGGCACCAGGCTGCCACCTGCAGTTGGTCTGGGGCAAGCAGTGCTTGATAAAGATGGCCCGGCACAGCCGCTCATGTGACACTCTGTGGGTCATCGCGAACCCTAGATGGTTGGCGCTGATCTATTCCAGACCAAAAAGGGGCAAGGGGTTATTTCTATGAAGGGGACAGATGAATGGATCTGGAAAGGTAAAAGCCATCTTTAAGAGGCTAAATACCAAACCCTACAACCCAGAGCAGCCTCTGCATCAGACTCCCGAAATACATTTCAGTTGCCATCCTGGTGGGTCCACCTTCAGAAAGTGAGGGAAGGGGGCTCAAGGCAAGGCAGAGGGTGATTTCAGTTGGTACGCAGCTTTGTAAATGTGGAAGGGGGTCTCAAATTCGGCACCCAAACTTCACAGAGTCTGCTATTTCCAGGAGCTCATAACTCAAGCTGGGCTGTCAGAAGAAGAAGGCATTGCCCTTGCTCCGGTCACTGGCTTCCCACTCTTTCGATGTCTGTGGGTTAAAGATCAAAGCCTTTGGACATCCCAAGGCTCAGTGGGCCTAGGACAAATGGATTTAATTAGAGTGAAGGAAGGGCCAGTGTGGGCACTCGCCACCATCAACTAGTCTCCTGTCCTTCGGGATTGTTGGGGGTGGTGGTGCCGGGGATGGAGATCAGGAGGGCGATGCCAGAGCCTTCCCTACTGGGAGATGTTAAATTAATTCAGATGAATCAAAGGGATTTTTTTCTCCTCGATCCAGCAAGTCCTCTCTCTTTCATAGCCACTCCAGGGGATTTCACAGCAAGTAAGATGTTGACTCTGTTCTCTCCCATACACTAGAGTTTTGTAGGAAGGAGGTTTTGTTCTCAGCCTCCCTCCTCCTGTTTAGGGCTGTTTACCAGGTTGACATTTTCAATATTGATGAGACCAAACTCTCCAGTGTGGATTCAGACAAAGGCCAGCTTGGTTTGATGATGCCTCATGACCTAACCAGTGTGCAATTGCAGATCACATGAGTGCCCCCACTCTCAGGGAGCCTGCGCACCACTGACAGGCTTCGAGTGGGAAGCTGCCCCCCAGACACACTCCCAGCCCAGAGTTGGAGACAATACAAGAAGCATCAAGACCCAGAGGCCAGTGGAACTGCAGGAGGATGAGGCCGGGGGCTCTCACTGGCTATAATCCTGCTGGACTGTAGATGCAACCGGCCCATCAAATGAAAAAAGCACTGTGGGTAAAAGGGCAAAGGCTTTAGAATCAGAAAATCCCAAGTTTAAAAACTGGCTCAGCCACTTAGTAATTGTGTGACCTCAGCCAATTACTGGACCTCTCAGCCTCAGTGTTTACAATAACATAGGATTATTATGATACCATCATAGGATTATTATAAGGCTAAATAAAATGACTATCGAAGGCATCCATGTATAGTAGATATCAGTGAATCTTATTTCCCATGTGCTCTGTTCTCATCCCTAAGTTATGTTACTCAGATGATTTATTGAACAAACAGCACAAATCACAACCACCGACCTCCCAAGTCCAGCCATGTTCTAGAAAAGAGCAATAATAGCATCTACCTCTTAGGGGCTTGGAGAACTGCCTGGCCCCCAGTAAATGCTCAGTCAATAATTAATCATCATCATCATCATCTTCCCACCTAATGCCTCAGAAGAGGCTGGGATGGCCAATTTAGCGATAACAACCAGTGACCCAACCCTAAGTTGGAATGAGGGTTCTTTCAAGTTAGCTGTCACCCGTGCTCTGTAGATTCCTTGTAGCGGTAAGTCTCCGATGGAAGAGAGGCACAGTCTTCCCCCTTTCTTCTAGGGAGAGTGAGCCACAGCTGCCCAGCTTGCCAGGAAATGAAAATGGGAGGAGGGAGAAGATAGAGGAAGGACATACATAAGGGAATGAGAAAAAGAAAATAGATAAAAGACAAAGAAAGCCAACAAAGCCCTTCCTGCTGATCCAGAGGCAGGTGTTAGCACCTTGCACCACCTGTTCACATGCCATGAAGCTTCCTTAGGCAGGTACTGGCTTCAGTTCCTCAGCACCCAAGTCCTGGACAGCTCCCCAACCATAGACCTAAAAGAGGCAAGACCTTGGGTCCCTATGCTGTCCCAAATCACCTCTGCTCCCAGGTGCCCTGACGGCCACACATCAGAAAGTTTGGTAAAGCAACTTTATCAGGGCTTACAAGTTAGCCCCAAAGAGCTCCCAGACCCCAGACACTGGTCATAGCCCCCGGGCATGACATGAAACTAGCTTAAGCCATTGTCCTTTTACCTCAATGTGGCAGTGACCTTCAGCTTGTCTCCTTGCCCCCTTTCCGCCCCCCATCCATTACTTTATGAAATGTAAATCTAATCATTTTCCCATTTTAAAAATCTTCAATGGCTTCCTGTGGTCTTTAGGGTGCCTTTCAAACTCCTATAATAAAATCCTTATTTGGGCCCATGTGTTCTGTCCAATAGTAACTTTACCTGCTCTTTTTACACCATTCTTCCTCTGTTATTCTACCTGGTAACCTCACTGAGCCTCCTTCAGCTCAGTCGTACCATGCTAAGTTCTTACTTCCAGGCTTTTATACCTGCCTTTCTCTTCACCTGAAATGTTCTTCTCATGCCTTTCATCTCCCTAGCTACCACACTTCCTTCACTTTTTAAATGAGCCTTCCTAGACCCTTGTACTATATAGTAAACCTACTATATATTCTCATGGCCCTGTAATAACTTGTCACACTTTACTATGTTTTTTCTTTTTTCAACATCTGAATATATACCAACAAGGGAGGAATGAGAGCTGTCTTCTACATCACTATTTCCTGAACATTAATTACACATAGTGTGCCTAATAAATATGTGATGACAGAATGAATTGAGGGAAATTGTATATATTTCCAAATTCTAGCTGAATTAGCAGAATTTCACTTATTGAAATCCATCTAACATTCCTCCTCTGTTCAACCTGTGTCTAACAAACCATAAAATCGCATTATAATAAATACCACTGCAAAGTGTTCTGTGTATCAACACAACACCAGTGTCCCATCAGGTGAACCCTCTCCCCCCAAATAGCATTCGTCACTCTTAGGACAAGTTCTCCTTAGACACTTGCCTGGTGCCTCTGCTTTCTTTGTCTCTGGTCACTGTCCTGTCAGAATCTCTTTGCATGAGAGCCTTTGGTTTTAACTGTGTGTCCTGGTCCTTGTGAGTGGGCAGATCAGAGCTGAGCACTTGAGAGCAAAGAGCTGTGTTCAGACTGCTGCCACCACACAGTAGCCCTTCTGCAAAGGCTCAGACTATGCCATAGCTCTGTGAGGGCTGATGACAGGGAGACGCTGATCCATGGCATGATATTTCTTCTGCCCATTTACAAACAGGCCAAGTGATGGAAGTAATGTCATAGTCTGTCATCATTATGAAATGATATTAACTGTACAACTACACTGTAAAGGGTGACAAGATAAATCTCCAAGAGCAGTGCCCAAGATGTGTGAGCAGTGGCAACATCTCTGGAATACTGATATGTGCTCTCAAGGTCCTTTTGAAGGACAGTGACAATCTAAATATTGACTTGATGTGTGCTCAAATGGCATCTCATTGCTTTACATCCATCTCATATAACTAGTTTTCTTCATTTTCTCCCCACTTTGACATCTCCCCTCCCATTCAGTTGCCACTCTTTCTGTTGGAATTAATTCTTTCATTTTCTCAAAATGGAAGAAAGGCGAGTTCTCTCCCTTTATTCTAAATGTCAGTCTGTTGCAGGGACATACTCCACGTTTTCCTCTTTATAACCATATATCTTACTAAATGAAACACAGCATTCCCACCCTTCTAAACTTTGACATGCTTACAGAGCAGAAGCAGATGCTAAGTTCGACTCATTATGAGATGGATTTGGAAACACCATGAATCAAATCATGTCCCACAAATCACTGCAATCGAACAGCCAAAGAGAAAGCACATAACCTATCACATGTGTTCCCCAGCATTATCATTATAAAGGCTTTTAGCTGTGCGCTATATACAGAGCCTAACAAGAAGAAATGTCCCCTCTGGAGATACTTAGATTTCCTGTTCCATTTGCATCTTTTGCCCTAAACGACAAGTGGTATGTTTCACAAGTGCATCTTTCAAATGGGGTCAGTGAAATGCAGAATTATGTCTTCATGTACTTAGACCAGAAACTCCACAGAGCCAGACTTTTCTCCTATTCCATTCTTGTTTCTCATCCACAGAATCTCCGTTTTCTAAGGGTGCTATCAGCCACAATGCTCTCCCTGCGTGGGGCATCTTTCTGGGATGAGAAAGGCGTTAGAGGGGCATTTTCATCACAACATATTCTTCACCAAGTAGAGAAATAGTAAATTTCAGTGAATGGAAATCCTGATAGTTCCAATGAACCTTAGTTTGCAGGTCTGTACACACCTCTGCAAAAGGTGTGTTTAATTCAAATTTTTGTAAATTGAATCACAGCTTTCTCCTAGGGCCATGGGAAGGACTCTAAAAAGTGACGATTAGGGCTGGCACCGCGTGCCAGTTACTATAATGAGCACTCAACACGCACAATCTCATCTCATCCTTAAAACCGCCCCCTTGGAGTAGACACTGTAATTAATTCCTTTTTTTCATAAGAGGAATCTGAGGTCTAAAGAGGTGCAGTAATTTTCCCTTCCCGCTAAGGCTACTCTGCTTCCTGTGGACGCGCCCACCTCTGGGTAGTTAAGGCAGGCATCATCCCTCATTTTCAGGACAGAAGACTGAGGCACAGAGGGGTTAAATCAATGACCTACAGGTAATTCAATGTAGAGGCTCCTCCTTTGGGACCCTGCTTCCACCTCCTGTCACTTCACCAGAAAGTAGCCTGTGAAGATGCTCACGTGGGAAATGGTACTAACCTCGAAAATCATCCAGGTATTAGGTATTCATTTATCCAACCAATACGTACCATCCTACCTGGTGCCCAGACAAGCAATACAGCCCAGCCCCCTAGGAACGTCACCTGTCGAAGGAAGCTGCCAGAAAAGACCATGGCACCACAGGCAGCAGGGCCAGAGGGGAGGGAGGCACAGAAAGTGAGACAGCATGACAGCAGCTGGAACTCCTTACATCCAAACAGGCCCCTCTCTATGTAGACAGTCTGGGGTTCTCCTTGTGCCAGAGGTACCCATGCCGACAGAGGCGGAGGGCAACGACTGTCGTCTTGGGTGAGCCTGCACTTATTCGGAAAGGGGTATATGACCCAGCCCCTTACTAGGTCACAGGGCCTGCGTGCTGAGGGGTGACAGAGAGTATGTGCACTGAGAGGCAGACAGTAACACAAGGAGACGTTGTGCAGGGTCCCACAGACGATGGCCAGTGTTCAAATGGCACAGCGACCTCCATGTGTCAGGGGAGTTGTCATGAAGAAAGTAGGATCATTATAAGACGGAACGTGAGGAAAATGTAGGTCTTAGGGAAATGCAGAAGGCACAGAGCGTCCCAGAGAAGGCTTTCAGGATGAGCAGAGGCTCCGAGCAAGGACTGCCCTGCATGGGCTCCACTAGTCTGTGTCAGAGAGTCCTGAGCAGTCTCCCTGAGAGAGGGTGAACGTGGGTATTGGGCCACGTGTTTTGGACTCTGGGCCGTGGGGAATAGAGAGCCACGGAGCACGGAGATTGGCTGAGGGATCGGAAGCCGGAGCACGGAGACTGCTGGAGGCTCTTGTGAGGGATCAAGTGGGAAATGATCTGAGCCGCAAAGTGGAGCTCAGAAAGGGGGAAGAGGGGCTGGAGGAGGAGAGGCCCCTTCTGCTGCTGCCTTCCAAGTGGCACCGTAGCCCAGGACAGCCTCGGCTGGGCTACCTGCGAGGAAGGGGACGCCGCAGCCGGTGCCCCGCGGCATCGTGTGCGAAGAGCGTGGGTGTGCACCACCCAAACATCCATAACTCGGGAAGGGTCTGGCCTTATTTCTCTCTCGGAAAATACCCAGATCATGGGAGCAAGGAGTCGATTAGCAATTCTGAGCCTTAAATCCTATTTCTGATGCTGATTTACTGTGACACTGGGGGCAAGTTGTTGCTTTCGATTGCTAAGTTTTTACAATCATGAGTGCAAAGCGGAGAGAGATCCAGCCTATGAGCCTGGTGTAAGCAGTAGCCGCTCAAAAATGGCAACAAGGGAACCCTTTTAGAATAAAGGGGTGTTCGGATCTGCCTGAGATTTTCTTAGTAATACCCACAGCTCAGCTTACAAGTCAACAGAGGCGCATGTTTTTCATAACTCCTAGTGCCTCTGAAAATGTAGTGCTATGTTCTTAGCCCCTTCTCTCCCCAGGCATGCAGTTTAGAGTTTAGGGATGGCTGGGCTGCTGATATCTGAAGCAAAGCAGGACCGAGTTCTCTATGTGCTGTTCCCCAAGAACCTCATTGGTGCTCATGGCTTCCTTCCTCACCTCCATGCAGAAGATTCATAGCCTTTATTTCCACCCGTATCTCCAAACGGGGTTTCCCGCTGCCTGATGGGCGTCCCACCCGCCCTGGAATATGGTCTCCGCCACCACGCCTGCTTCTGAGTGATTCTTCTGTCCACTGCTCTGCCTTTCTCCTAGGCGTTCAGTTCTTCAGAGTCCTTCTTGGCTTCTTCGCTCTCACCACCCAGATTCAATATTTTTCCAGGTCATGTAGATTGCAGCTCTAGGAGGGAAGAACTAAAAATGACTTTAGAAATCCCCTAGTCAGGAATAATGTAAATTACAAATCTGTCCAAATTCCTCAAGGTCAAGATCCACGCGTTATATATCTCTATACCTCCAGCTATAGGCACAGTGCCTGATTCATTAAGTGCTCAAATAATCTTTGCTCAAAGGCAGAGGGGGAGATACGTAACTTACAGTACTACCTGGAGAAACACAGATTCCTAATATAATGTAATATAAAATGGGAACAATGAACAGGAAGCTCCCATGTTAAAAAAAAAAAAAAAGATGTCCACTGTGAAAATACCCACGTGACAGATTTTCTAAAACCAAGTGGGCGCTGACCAAGTCTCAGTGTCTTGCTCAGGGTCCCACCAAGTATATAGCCCAGTCTTCACTCCACTCTCCCTTTGAAACAGCCTCCAGCAAATGGAGAAGGTTGTTAATTCACCCACATAAATTACCAGGGCGGGGAAATGCCCCATTCCCGGGCTGTTTTTCCCCATGAGAAGCACCGCCCTGTCCAGCACCATCTCAGCCCTCCGAGCCGCCTGCCAGCACAACCGCAGAGGGCAGCGGGAGAGGCCAGTGCTGGAAATGCCTCTGTCTGAGAAGGGCAAAGCAGGCGCCCCAGTCTCTCTGACAGTAATGGATGCAGGCACTTTCTAGCTCTGGACAGCCCTCCAGGGCCCCCGTTGCTCTGAGGGGCTTATCATGCTTCACCAATATTATGGAGTACATAAGAGACCGAATGAGATTAAAGAATTTGGATAGTTCTGAGAGGGACGGTGAAAGAAGTTGCCTGGGATGTGAGTTCCCTTCTCGCCTCTGCTACTGTCTCCCTAGCGAACCAGGCCAGTCAGATGGTGCCCCCAAGGGATTCCTGTTGTTTCTTCTTTTGCTGGCCTTCCAGACAGAGTCTCTCTTCAGCCATTCCTACAGAAACATCCCTCCCCCACCTCCAAGTCCATTACTTCTCTTTCCTCAGGGCACTTAACACATTCCAGCCTGGGGGGCAGGTGCCTTTGTGCACCTGCTGGGCCCTGGCAGGTGTGGGCGCCAGGTATCCCTAGTCCCAGCCTTCAGCAGGGAGCACGCCACCAGCACCTGGCAGCCTGGGACCGAGGGCGTCGCAGAGTCTGAGCGATTCTTTGCGTCTGCTTGGCCTGGCTGAAAATTCATTTTCTCCCCCCTTCCACCCCAAAGGGCTTCCTGAGTCATTGTGGAAAATCCCGGTGGCCCTCAGCCACACTGTAGTCACTCTGTATTGACTTTCTCTCACTGCTCTTGGTGTCAGTAATCCCAGAGGGGAAACCAAGTCAGGAGATGGTAAAGTACTTCTCAGAGTGGGAGAGTGCTCCCAGCAGCCAAGCCTGGCCTTGAATGTCCAGCCATCCCCTCTGTATAATGCGGGAGCCAAAGATTCCTAGAGTCAGGGTGCACAGGTCCAGCCCTGGCCATGTTGACCCCAGACAGCTGGTCTCGGGAAACCAAAGCTGGCCCCGCCTCTTCAGCCGGTAACTGAAGTCAATTACGCAGATAATAGGATGGACTCGGCAGGCTTTTTCATCACATACATTATTCTAATAGAAATGCATACTGCGACCCAAGCTTTGTGACAGACCATTTTAGAAGACTTTTGCCGAGCAAATCAACTGTGCAGTGAGAAATTGGAGAAGTGGTTTTCCTCAGCAGAATCTGCTAGCTCTACCCTGGGCAGCCAGAGCCCAGACAAGCCCCAGCTGCAAGACAGGATGCAGAGCCTCCCTCCTTCCGAACCCACTGAATGGTTGACGGAAGAATCTGAGACATGGTGCCCATCGGTCAAATGCCTTTTACCCAGTCCAGCCATTGCCTTGCCCCCTCTCCAAATCATTCCTAGTCCCTCCATCTACATGCAGACACACACCTTTTTGTCAGCTACTTCAAATCATTAAGTGAACTTAATTAGGTTTGTCAATCCCTAAGGCTGGCAGGGTGGCAAATAAGGCATTATATTCACTGTCCATTAACAGTCTGTTGCCTGAATGAGACTGAGCATTTTTCAAGCTGTGTGTGAGCAGCCTCAGCACTTTCTATGTGGAGATGTGCCCGGCGAGCCTGGGAGAAACCCAATTCTAAGGCCACGCCTCTAAGCCTGGCCCACTGTCCAAATGGCCATCTCCCAGAATCCCCTGGGGCCAGCTTTCAACAGGGCTCTTTGTAAAGCTGAGCAACACGGAGTCAGGGATGCATTTTATGTGAAAGGCCAGGCTCCGAGCGGGATCTCTAGCCAAGTCTGTTTTAACAACAAGCACCAAACCCCACCGGCTGGATAAAAGTGAAAAAGCAAAAACAACCTTTTCAATTAAATGTGTCTTCTTTAGAGACACCAAAAGAGACGAGCAGGTATGAACTACAGAGGGACAAGTCGTGAAGTCTCCCACGCTAGGGGCTAGACAGAGGGGAGCTCAGCTGCCAAGTTCTTGGGCAGCACAGATCAGCGAGGGAGCTGGAGGAGCCCTGAGAGCTGGCTCTTCCCTTCCCCTTGGCCAGGCTGCCCACGGAGAGGGAGGCCGAGGCTCTTCTAGCCCGGGGGGCTCAGCTCCCCTTCCCCACACGGAGCTCTGGCTCTGGGGTAGGGGCAGCAGAGTAACCTGTGTGTGCATAGAGCCACCCGGCCCCTGCGGTGCCGAATGGACCTGGCTTTCCCTCACAACCAGGTGCCAACCAGAGTAAAGAAGCCTGATCTGGCCTGCCCCAGTGGCCACCTCTTAGCCAGCGCCCCTACAGATTGGTCCCCTTCCTACTCCGTCCCCTACCATCCCCAGACCCCATCCCCACACTGCCTCTGCTTCACCCCTGCCCCTCCCACAGCCTTTGTCCCTCCCACCTGTCCCTTCCCTGCAGTATCTGGAGCCTGGAGCATGTGGGCATGTGGGGGAGGGTTGGCTTTCTGGGTAGCAGAGGCAGCATCTCGTGTTGACATCTGACCTGACATTGGACTGAGTCTTCCCTGACTGTTATGAGTGTTCCTAACATAAGCAAATGTCCAGGGTTGTACAAAGAGCACCACAGGCTAACGTTAGACTAGTTTCTTCGCCCCAAAAGGACGCTTGTGTCAGTTTACAGTCAATACTGCCCCCACACCCAGCCATTGGCAACCAGTAATCTGCTTTCTGCCTCATGGATTTGCCTCTTCCAGGCCTTTCATATAAATGGAGTCATTTATATGAATGGAATTATGAGGGCTTTAACTTATTGTCTGGCTTCTTTAGCTTAGCATGATGTTTTTGAGGTCCCCTCATTTTACAGCCTGTAGCCTGGTCCATTCTTCTTTATCAGGGAGTAGCATTCCATGTCACGGCCATCCCACACGGGGTTTATTCAGTCACCAGTGGAGGCACGGGTTCCCTCTCTTGATGATTTAGCATCCACACCAGAGGCTGCATCCTCTCCTGCAGGTCATTCTGCATTGACTTTCTGAAAGGGGGAAAAGTTTTCAAAGTTCTCAGGAAACTCTCACTTCATAGCCGGTTGACTGACAGCCTTCCAGGGGAATGACTCCCTAGAAGACAAAGGAAACACAGGTGTTTTCTGTTTATCCCACTCTAATGCCTTCCCTGGCCACAACCCTAGGGCCGACCCTGCAAGGCTATGAAACAGGTAGAAAGCAATGATGTCTCAGAGGGTTTACTGTGAATACTTATGGTCCACTATGTGTTGTTTACAAACCCCACCCCCCAAAGTTCACAGCCAACTCATTTAATATTTAACAGCCAGCTGGGCACGACACAGACCAGCCCCAGTTGGAACTGAGGCTGGACACCAAATCCTTGTGTCCCACTGTGTGCGTGATTGACCTTTTGCTTGCTGGATGATGGGGAAATCTAGGGGCTCCAGAGGCACCAGGGAAGGAGCCATACTGCCTGAAGCCACGGGTAGGGGACTCTCAAGTGACAGTGGCTCTTTATCAGTTGGTACAGAAGCACTTTAATATATAATAATGACTTCAATCCACCGGGGAGTACCAACTGAATATCAAGCCTACCCCTTTCCACCCACCCTGCACACCCAGAAAGAGAAAGGTCTCCTCAGACTTTCCAGGAGTCCCAGACCCAAGCGCCAGACTCCATATTAGATTAAATTATGGAACAAACCCTCAGGAAGGGCGGTGCGCTGTACCGGAGAAGCAGGGGCCGTGCTGCCCGTGTCCCTGGGACAGCCGCTCCGAGGTGGGGCAAGGCTGACGAAAGCTAACCACGAGCAGGTCTCGGCGCCGTTTGCTGTCTGCGGCATCCTAAGACTCGACCAGCCCAGGATGCTGCTCACACATGCTCCTCTCAACACGCACACAGGTTCTGGCTGCAGATCGTCGCGCGGTGGGGACGAGGGTCCAGGGCCACTGTGGCTTTTGACAACATCTCCCTCAGCCTGGACTGCTACCTCACCAGTGAGTTCGCCCCAGCCCGGGCCCTTGTCCTCCTCCCCCAGATCGCCCCGGCCCTCACTGTCCCTCCTTCACCGACGCCCACTTTCTCCCGCCTTCCCCGGGGGCACACTCATCTCTCTCCCCGAAGAGCCTCTCTCAACTCAGCTGATGGGTCTTCTCTATTCTAGTCAGTGGGGAGGACAAGATGCTGCAGAATACAGCACCCAAGTCAAGAAATCTGTTTGAGAGAAACCCAAACAAGGAGGTGAAACTCTGGGAAAACGCACCAAGGGAGACCCCCATCTTTGACCCTACAGGTAAGCGTTCAACGTACAGATTTGAGCAAAGTAATTTTTTGTTGCAAAAGGCAAAAGAAAGAGATGTGTTTTGATTGGGGTGGGGAGCTAAGTTTAAAGAATCAAATGTCAACCTTTAGAAGGAACATTTCCTATGCCGTGGTTCTGGGGCTCCAAGAGGAAGCTGTTTCGTTCTCTTGGGCGACCTGGGCAAACAGAGCTTCTGAAAGCCGTGCAAAGGAGCGTCTCTTCGCTCCTGGGTAACACCCAGGCCCTGACGAGCAGGAGACCTTCTCAACTCAGTCCCTTGAAACCACTCTCCACTTACTGGGCAAAGCAAACCTTCCGCCAGACATTTCTCCTCATACAGAGGGTTGGGCCCAAGACCAAGGTTATCTGTTGCACAAAGGTGGGCTAGCCATCATGGGTAAAGGCCCAAAAGTGTCAGGTTCGACACATTTGCCCAAAGCTTGGCTCCCCTCCAGAGCTGCTTGACTCAGCAGCCCCCAGGCTGAAGGGCTTCCCATGGGGGCTCTACTGCTTCAAACACAGGCCTCTTCAGCCCCTGGCCCTAACCCATGGGTGTGACTTCCCAGCTCCCCTTTGTACCAGGAGGAAATCTCCTGGAAGCAGTCTCGGTTCCAGTCTGAGGTTCCTGGGCAGTTATTAGCTCTGCGAGCCTAGCCCCAGAGAAGCTGATGAAGCCCTCCAGGCCGACATCAGCAGGCCAAGGGGTTCCCCCTAGTGGGTGATTGAACCTGAGTACGCGAGGCTTCTTCCGACATAAGTAACCTGGAGAAGCAGGTGTGTTAGCACATGTTTCACCCACACTTTTTCCTGTAAAAGGTAATTCTTTACTACAACAACAAGAGAGAAATAATAAATCTCTAATTTCTACTTGTAAACGTGAAATCCTCATTTAATGCAAAATGCAAGCGGAAAGTAGTGATTTATACCTTTGCGCTCAATTCATTGGCTCTCTATGCATCGGGTAAACATTAGCTTTGCCTTGTTTTTGAAAACATCCCTTCCTCTCTCTCCTCCAGAAAGCTGCCCCGGGGCAAACTATCCCATCCTAATCCCTGCCCGATCCAACAGCTGCCAAACCAGGGGAAAGAGTTCATTGCTTTTCCCACCACCTTCTCCCTTTTCCTCTCTTCACCTTTAACTAGAACCTCAAAATACCTTTTCATGTTTCCACACAAAGGGGAACTTGGCCTCCTAAACTCCAGTCTCTGTTTCCCGACCCTGCCGCATGGTTCGTGGTTCATGAAAGCATCGACCGTGAGGGAGGCAGCCCGCTGTTAATTGTTCAATGGCCTTCCCCGCCACCCCTCCCCATTGAGTTCCCTCCATTACTTCCTGGCCCTTTGTCAACCACGGCCTCCTGTGATAAATTCAGGGACTTGCTAAGCCGACCTCGCGGCAAGCTGCCGCCCCGCCTCGCCACCGGCACTGATTACATAGCGGGGGTCCCAGATACGCTTATTGATTGACTCGTAGGCACTTAATGCTTGAGCTCAGTTCTCACATGTCGGCTGCCGGCTCCCCTGCAGACAGCAGTTAGGACCGGGCCGTCCACCCTGCCCGGCTCACAGGTTTATTGCCATATAACTCCCACTGTTCCCAAAAGGCTGATCGATAAGGGCCTGCCCAATGGCCACTCAGACTAATGAAATCATGCAGCGACTCAAAAGCAGTGGTGCTCCCCTACCACCTCCAGACAAAAGGAGAGGCATGGCTGCCTGAGAGGCTGGAGGTAACAATGGCTGGAACACATCTTCTTCTACTGTGTGACCCCGGCCTTGGAGCAGGGGTGATGGGCGAATGGCCAGGGGCCAGCATTCTGTCTGCAGACCCCCTTCTGGCATAACCCCAACTCAAAGGGGAGAGGACACTGAGCCTTAGCAGGCTTCTTGGGAAGGCTTTAGAGAAGCAAATAAAAAGCCAGTGCTCTCCCAGGACCCACTGCCTCCTCGGGGAGCAACTCAGGTGAGGGAGAAGCTGAGGCAGGCCCCCGGCCCGCTTCCCCTGCTGGGTTTCAGTAGCAAGAGGCACCTCTCCTCCAGCCTGACAGATCTCCCAGTCCTACCTTGCTGGATACCCTAGCAATGGTGGTGGGGGTGCCTCTGTCCTCCCCAGGGAGATTTATAGGGAAGAGGGGAGCAGGACCTCCTTTCCCCACCACCCACGAGACAAGGTCCACCGAGGCCTGTGATCAGCACTTGGCCAGGACTCGGCCATGCGGCCAGGAGGTCAGGGAGAGATGAGGTTCACTCTTGCCGGCTTTGATCTAGACCCGCCCCCAGCTCTTGCGCACTTCCTGTGAGCGCAGTTCAGCGCTCAGAGGTGCCGAGCAGAACAAGATCCAGGTCAGGAGCTCAGAGAGCTCCCAGATTAGAAGAGGAGAGTACATGCAGACAAATCGTTCAGGCTGCGTTACGTGCCTGCAAGGAGAGACGTGCCGGGCAGAGGAGCGGTCCTGCAGGAAGAGGGGCCCAGCAGGCGCAAGGAGAGGCCGAGGTCAGGGCCCCGCCCACTCAGAAATAATCACCAGAGCAAACACTGGCCTGGCACCCACCTCCCATGGGCCCAGCGCTGCAGGGACGAGGTGAGCCCACACTCACTGTTCTGGAGCTTCTAACCCAGGGGAGCCAAGTGGCCTGGGAACTGGCAGATCACAGCCGATAACGAAGTTCAACCCAAACTCAGCACTCCTATGTGGGAGCCCCCCCCCCCGGAGAGGCGGGGAGGGCTGGGGCCCAGGAGGGAAAGGAAAGGGAGGGAATCATTGGTGAGCTTGCCTGGCCCTGGGCTAGGGCATTCCACATGTCAGCCCCTCCCGTCCTCACGGTGGCCCAGGGGCAGCTGCTGCTGTTTCCACTCTAGAGATGAGGAAGGTGATCTAGAAGAATGTCAGTGCCCGCAGCAGATAAGGAGGGGCACCAGGTTGTGGCCCTGAAGTTTACATTTTTTCAGCCCACTAAGCTGCTTCAGAGTACCCAGGCCCCCGATCAGAGGGCAACACCAAGAAAGAAAAAGAGCAGATCGCGTGTCCCCAGTGAGAGCCCCTGACTGACCAGTAAACACATCAATTGTCAGAGGAGACGAGGTAATAAGATTTTCTTCCCAGAGTTCAGCGCTGTCCATTCCTGCTGGACTGGAACAAGGGCGGCTGGTGGCATTTCAGCCCCCCTCTTGGCAGGCGCTAGAGCAGCTCCTGGAGACCCGAAGGCAGTTTCAGAAGCTGGTCACTCACAAAGCTCCCAAGTTTCCCTAAACACTCCTCACTTCCCCCCAGCCAGCCCCCCACTCCCAGAGGGCCTGACACCTGGGTCCCTGACCCCCAGCCGGCAGGGCGGAGCTGAGCAGCCGGGCAGGGGAGACCCCAGCCAGGTACCTCACAAAGCATTCTCGGAAGCCTGAGCCGCTTTAGCTAACCAGAAAGAAACTGGGAGAGAAAATGGGGCACGAATTAAGTCTGAGAAAATTACATTTGTCAGCTTTGCACATACAATTACACTAACCAAGTGGCTGAGATAATGCAACCACGGAGCTCCAGGGCTAGCATTCTCTCTCTCTCTCTCTCTCTCTATCTCTCTATATCTATCTATCTATCTATCTATCTATCTATCTAATGAACATTAGGGGTGAGGAGGTGTGAACAGGTTCTGCCATCCTGTCTCTCTCTCAAAGGCCAGGAAAGGGCAGGCAGGACCCCCAAGGCCCTGTGACCCTGCCTCAGCTTCCTTACCCCGTTCTTCTTCTACAGACTTGCAGGTGGTGTAGGGAGAGTAGAAAGGAATCGGCTCAGTTTGATTGAGAACCAGCCTAAACCTTGGGCCCCGCCCACAAGTAACCATAACTCGCGGAGCCCTGGCATCACACCACGGTCCGGCCTCCGAGTTGGCTGGTGACAGCTGGTTTACCGTTTTCTGAGTACACATCTCTTGCCAAACGGAGGGTGGGGGGCAATTAGAAATATGTAGGGCCATGAAGAGAGAACCGGGCCAGGAGTCAGAACCCCTGTGCATGGCCCCGGCTGGCCTGCACCAGCAAGCTGTGGCCCTGGGCGGCCCCGCCTCTGCATGCCTTCCCTTGCCTCGTCTGACGCCTGGACACGTCAGCACACACACAGGTAACAGAGCTTGTGTATGAGGGGCTAACGGGAACACAGACAAGGGTGGAAACACCGTTGTTTTCAGAAGTCAGGGTTTGCCGTAGACGGTCTCCAGGTCCCTCCCCATCCCCAGCTCCATGGGTCTGCGGGGTGAAGGGATGTGGCGTAAGGAAGCTTGCACTTTCTGTGGCCCAGCTCTCTAATTAACCTGTCGCGCTGCTAATGTGCCCAAAAGTAAGAGTGACAGACTGTCCATTCCCACATACGCTCCTGTGATTCAAGAACAGATGCCAATTCCAATGAGGAAGTTTTATGTGTTTCATATAAATTGATTGGGTCTATTTCTGCTAAATGCATTATCCATTCACCACAGAACAACTATTAGAGTTAATAGAATTTGTAGCTAGAGCCATTACGTTCCAAGCACGCCCTTCTGGGGATGACAGCATTGCTGGAGGGCAGGCTTTGCTGGACCAGCGCTCCTGGCTAGAACCTGTCCCCCCACTCACTGGGGGTCTTCGTTTCCATCGGAGCCCCCCGCACTCAGGCCCTGAGGGCCCAGCAAAGCTCACTTCAGCCGCACACCCAGCAGTAAAGATTTACCCAGTTTATTTATTAAATAAATAAATGTATTCCAACCCAATTTCAAAAGTCCTATCATCTTGTCCCTGTTGGCACTGCGGGCGACCCGGCACCAGGTCGGGGCAGAGAGGAAGCTGGGATTCCTGCTGTAGCCATAGCTCCTCTCTGTGTGCCCGTTTTGGAGGTAGGAGGCCCCAGGCATTGTGAGGACAGGAAACAAGTGACAGTAGGAGGGCCGGGGAACCCCACTCACTCTGGGGCGACACTCGGATTCAGCTCCTGCGGTCATTGCATCATTAACAGCTTTCCCCAGGGGAAAGTGCTTTCCCCAGAAGTGCCCAGGGACAGAATCCCGGACTTGTGGGTGCGGCAGGGAGCAGGCGGGCAGTCAGTAACCTAGACCCAGCCAAGGGTTTCTTGTGTGTGCCCTTGCCTCATCTACTCCGGTCACCCGGCTGGGGAAAGGGGGCTCTCGAGTGCCACTCATTATACACACAGATTCCTGGGCTCTGCAGACCTGCAGAACCTAAATGTCTGAGAATGGAGGTCAGCTTGCACTTCTAATGGCTCTCAAGGAAAGCCCGATTTGAAATAAAGTTTTAGGTGCCCCAGACGGCAGCCGTACTTTCTCAACGCAGATGAGGAGTCGGGGCCGTGGGAAGGTTAGGAGCGGGCTCAGAGCCGCAGGGCACCCATGTGAGCTTTCAGCTCGCAGACAGCCGGGGCCTTGCTTGATGCTGTTTCCGCTTCACAGCAATAATAAACGCCGGTCACCCAGCGGGGCCGCGCGCCAGCGGCCATGGCGGGCTCTCCCACATGCATTACCTCATTTCCTGGTGCTATAATATGATGCCCCTTTTGCAGACGAGGTAACTGAGGCCCACGGAGGTTAAGTAACTTTGCCCTATGTTATATAACTGATGTGAAAGCCTAAAGAATGGGTTTTCTAATCACATTTTTAAAAAAAATGTTTTCTAATCCAGGTAACATTTGGAAGGGCGTGGTTGTGATAAAGGAATTTTAAAAGAAACGGTCTTCTAGAGGAATCTCTCATCTCTGAGAAACCTTGTTTCTAATGTCGGTTTTTGCTTAAACAAAGCACATCTACATCTTCACTCATATTCAAACCAGTGCCCTGGGCACACAGTGCACCCACCACACATCAGAGGGCTGATAATTGCAGCTAATTGGCACCCCTCTCTGCACCCCAGCCTTCACTGGGGCGCGTGGACTGCACTCAGCCAGCGCCCGTTCAGCTGGGGGCAGAGACTGTAGGAGTCAGGCAGGCATGGGGACATAGATACAGTCCCTGGAAGTGGCTAGGGCACTGACATTTCTCTGCTCAGCGGGCCCACTATTGAACCAAGTGCTTCATGTTCTCCTTATTTTACTAATTTTAGATTCTCATCTATTTATAGCAAGCAAACGAGGGATGACACACGCAGCACCAGTCTTAACAAGGCTCATGAGCCCCCAGTCACTGCGGCAGGTTCGGCGCCACCCCAGTTAGGATGTCACTCTTCACTTGGGTGCCTCTCCCTCCCCCAAACATGACAGTGCTCTGGGAAGAGAGGGGCGGGGAACTAATTCATGATTCATGATCCCCGTTACCGACGTTGAGGAGTCCCTTCCAGCGTGAGCAGCTTTGTGTGCTGGGGAGCCAGTCAACATCCCTGTGGGGTGGCCCACACCGAGGCGCAGGGGCTGCTTGGCTGCCAAGGGAGAGAAAGCACTCCCACAGGGACCTGGTGATGGCGACAGGTTAGAACTGAAGGCCCCCCAGGCAGAGCGCCCACCTGCAACAGAACGGCCCCGCGAGTGTCCCCCGTGCGCAGGCTGCCCCCTCGCATCGCTCCACAGCCCACGGTTACTCGGCATGTTCAGCGTTCCTCGTCTGGTCCTTCCAGGCTCCCCCAGCCTCCCTGAGGGTGGGCATCATTATCAGGAAGCAGCATGGTGCAGTGTTTAAAAACACGGGCTACCTTTGTTCAAGTCCCAGCTGTGCCACTTACTTTAAGCCACTGCCTTCCCCTTTCTGTGCCTTTGTTTTCCCACCTTGAAACATGGTGCTTACAGTTTAAGTGTTTACATCCCACAGTTTTGATGAAAGGATCCCGTGAGTAGACACATGTCAAGGGCTTACGTGACAAGGGCTTACGTGAGCCACGGCTACACTCACCACTTGAGAATTGAGGAAACAGAAACAGAAAGGTTATGGGACTCGCCCCACCAGTAAACTGTAAAGCCAGGGTCCAGACTCAGTCCGGCTCACGCCCAGGTCTTCCTACCCTTGCCCCTCGCCCCAGGAGCAGTCCCGACTGCCACCCAGGTGCCGCCTGCGGTGTGGGGAAGCTCCTGCTGTGCCCAGATGGACCCATTTCCTCTGCCCATTCAGGAGGTTTGACTCAGTGTCCAATGCAGAAGACATCATTGCTTTCTAGCGTATGTTTTTGCAATTCCCTGAATCCAAATTCTAAAAAAGAAAAACCTCACGTAGAGCTGAGTTCTTTTTAACCGGCACATGCTGTGTGCCCACTCTGTGCCAAGCCCTGTGCTGGTGCCACTCTTGGAAACTCTGCCACCCCGAGCTGGGTTCACGTGAGCCTGATGTGAAGCCAGCGTTGTCCCAGCACAAGAAAGACCCTGGTTCCTTTTCTGATTTCCAGTCACGCACACCTGGAATTGGGATGGGACGCCCCCGCCCCCACCCCATGCCCCTGACTCTGTCTTGCCTAGGAGGGTGAGGAAGTCTTCATCCCAAACGGGTGCCTTGCAAACTATACTGAATGGATCATCCTTTTTTTTTTTAAAGACAAAGAGATCCCGTGCCCTTTGAAAAAGCCAGGAATCAAAAGTGCTACTTTAGAAATGCCCGACCCTGGACCCCACTGGAGAAATAGTATAGTGTTATCCAATTCTGACAAGACTCCAGAATACCTCACAAAACTCTGACCTAACACTATATAGACTGGTGGGTGGAATTATGGCAAACTGAAGACAAAAATGCCTCAACGCCATGCCATGGCCCCTCTCAGCAATGGAGAAACCTCACTGTCTTTCTCCTGGCTAGCCTGAAAAAACAAGCTGTTTTTTCCTACTTCCTTCAGCGAAAGGTTACGTAAGTGGGAGACAATAAATGATCCAAGAACACTGGTCTCAGCACGCCTTGATTAAGATCATTTCGCTTCGAGACTAGCAGAACACAAAAGGCCCCTCCATCAGTGCAAGTGCATTAAGCACTTATTGTTGGGAAGTTCACTTTTAATTATTGTCTTTCTCCCAGACTTGCTGTTTCAGTCTGAAAACCACCCTGCGTCCCCTCAGAGCCCATTCAGCTCTGCTTGTTGCAGCCAAGCTTCAGTGGTCCCGGACAGATAGATTTCATTTTGTCTAAATTCATCTGGACCTGGAGCTGGACAGGGGAACTAGGAAGAGAAAGACTGAAATCCTAACTCTAGATCGCAAAGGGGGATTCCTCCCACTTCCTCCTTCAGGGTGAAGAGAAAAACAATAGGAGGTGGAGTTACCTTAGCCATCACTGAGTCAGGGAGGAGAGAGGGGGCCCAGGGAAGACCTCAGCCCAGCCAGTGCCTTCCACTCTGGGTGCTCCCACAAAAGATGAGGAGGACCAAGAAAGTACCGGCCGCCCGCAGGGCTTTGGAGAGGCTGGATAGTTATATATCGCTTTGTAACACATCACCGTAAATACAGTGGCTTAAAATAACACGCATCTGTTACATTAGTTTCTTTGGGTCAGGAAAGCAACAACAGCTCAGCTGGGTCCACTGCTTCGTAGTTTCTCATAAGGTTACAATCGGTGTCAGCCAGGGCTGGGGACTCATCTGAAAGCTCGAACAGGGAAGGAGTCATCACCCCATGCTCACGTGGCTATTGGCAGTTCCTGATGGGGGGAGAGGAAAAAAGTATAGAAAGGTATATACAGAGGTGGGCACAAGTAGGTTCATAATAATAAATAATACAGTAATTAATAAATAATACAAGAATAAATAGCGCTTCGTGGACTCACAACTGTAAGCCTACTTTTGCCTACCCCTGTATAAGGAGACTGCTAACAGGATGAAAGTTACAATCTTATGCAACATAACCTCAAAAATACCTTTGCTGTATTCCGTTAGTTAGAAGCAACCCACAAGTTTGTTCATACTCGAAGGGAAGGGATTATACGAGGACATGATTACCAGGAGGTAGACATTTTGGGGGCCATCTTAGAACCCACAGACACAAATATTCACAAAGCGCCCCCTGAGTGCCAGGTAATATCAAGGTGGTAAGTGGATCATCAAAGAATCCTGGAGACCAAGTTTCTAGCTGTGCAACCTCCAGAGAATCAAGCCCTCTGGGCCCCAGCTTCCCCCGCATCTGTAAAGCAGAGGCAGTAATTACACCTGCCACAGCTCTTTCTCAGAACTGGCCATTGGAGTGAGCACACCAGATCATGTCTAACAGGCTTTGAAAGATACGAAAGAATATACTGATGTCAAATGTTTTGTGATGTTGTTATTAACATTATTATTAAAATGGGCCAATCCACCCATCCTTCATATGTTGCCTTCTATAAATTTTCAGTGTATTCATACTTCGCCTCCTTCCCAACCTATGAGCTATACACTCATGTTTATGCATGTGTGTGTGTTCTGAGTATATTCCCTTAAGATTTGTGCAAAAACTTCAAGCAAATTCCAGTTTCTGGCCTCTTAAACCTAGCCATGTTAAAAAAAAAAAAGAGGGGAGGGACGAGTATTTTGCATTTGGGGTTCTCTTGTTTAATTAGTTCTGCCAACCCAACTGATCATCAGTTTGCAGGTGAAACCCTCCAGCTCCTCTTGGGGGAAAGAAACAGCTGGTGTTGAGGGAGAGGTTTGTTCAAAAGACCCACTCATCAACAAAAGCTGAAAGAGGGTTTTTAGTTTTTTTAAGTTTATCAAAATCTCAGTCATAACAGGGACTCCGGAACTTTTTTCAAGAACTTTTTCAAACAAATCCCAAGTGACTGGATCTGGAAGAGCTGATTTGTTTTTGATAGTGAATATTGACAGTTACTTCAAAATAATGTAAGAGAAAATTTTATTTAATTATTAATAAGTAATAATTAAATGCTTTTATTTAATTGTTATTTACTTATATTATTTATAACAAATAATTATTATTTACTTATTGCTTATAAAATTAAATAATTTTGTTGAATTGTTATTAAGTAACTGACAGATTGAATGATCCTCTCCCAGGATCAGTGTTAACGATGTTAACAAGTAAGGTATATCTCGAGCTTGTCCAGTAATCTAACTAAGAATCAGAAAAACTCCCCAGGTCTCAGAATAGCTCCTTAGAAAAGAGGACTATTTCTTTTCCCTCAAGCGGTTTTATGACTTTGACCCTACTAACTAACCCATTCAGTCCCTCCACCGAATGGTTGAACTCTATCAACCACCGGGGCAGTGGAGTGTCCGCACTGCTAGGGAGTAGGGCTGAAGTGCTTTCTTGCCGATTGCAGGACTCCCTGGATCTCAGCAATGGGGGCGGCGGGGTGGTTTGCAAATATGCGTGTGTGCTAGTGTGTGTGTGTGTGTGAGAGAGAGAGAGAGAGAGAGAGAGAGTATTTGGAGGTGTATGCTGGGCCCTAGAATGCCTACCCCCTTCCTGCTGTGCAGTCATGGGTCAGAGACAAACTACCTTTCGGTGAACCTCCTTTTATGCTACCAGAACTCCTCTGGTTCCCTCCGCCCTGTTCTAATATAGGAGCTCCAAAGGGCCACGGGAGTTTCCACTGGCCCACACAGTGTGCCCCCTGCAGGCATGAGCCCCCTTCTGACCGCTGAAGTGGGTGTGGGGGCTGGTACCTGGCCTACTCTCTTCTTTCTGTTTGGTTTGTTTTGTTTTTGCTGTTCAGTTACCAAGGTTTTATGAACCACCTTCTCTGTGACTAGCACTGTTTTAGAAAAAAAGCAGCGAACAAAGTCAACTAGCCCCACTCATAGAATTTACACATTAATTGGGGAGACAGACAATAAACAAGTGTACAGATGAGATAGTCCCAAAGAGTAACATAGGGAAATAAAGTTAAGGACACAGAGATGACAGTGGCAGACAGAGCAGGTGTGCTATAATGAGGGCAGCGTTAAGGGAGAAAACTTTACGTGCCTTCCAGAGTGCATCAGAACAGAACTGGATCATACAATTCATTATTAATATTAAGATCCTACTTCTTTACCCCTCGGCTGGTGTGGCCTAGGGAAGCTTCCGAGGTCCTCCACAGCATAACTACAGTTCTCATACACTCCAGTAAAGAGCCTTGACCATGAAGAGTGTGGAGGCGCAGCAGGGGCGGGTGGAGAAAGGGGAGCAGCCCGGGCTGAGTAGGCCGGGCTGGGGAAGCGACCCATGCCTGGCTCTCCACCACGGACCACAGGCTGCAGGCCACATACAGCGTCTCCCGAGGCACTGGAAGCCCGGTCCCAATCCAGGCCGGCATGGTTGTTTCAGGGACAGCAGCAGGAGTCTCTGGCCAGCGGCGTTTTCATTGCAAGGAGGTGGGAGATCTGGGTTCTAGGAGGCTCCATGCAGATTGAACAATCTGGGAGCCCCAGAAAGGATCCAGGCCCCTAACTGTCGAGGTTAGTTCAGTGGCCTTACATGACTATGGTCATTAGTTCAACGCCTGATGATGTCAAGACCCGTATCTCCGCGATCTTCTTGGTCTTTTCTTTGCACTGGTTGCCTCGTGGTCACTGCATCTCCAGCCACCATGGCTGCATTGCAAGGAGGAATAAGGGAGAAGCGTCTCTCCCCTTTCTTTCTCTAGCCTCCAGTCTTACATCCATTGCCTTCCCTTCCTTTCCTTTTTGCCCTTGACATTTGGATTTCCCTCTTCTTCTTGTGTCCCTGTTCTCCAGTTTATCGTAGGGGGTCCGGAACCCAGACCCAGAAACCAGGACATACGTTCTCCCTAGCTCCACATCACTAGGCCACTTGGGTTGCCTGCACCTCCGTCTGCCCGTCTGCCCGAGGTGCTACAGTCACAGAGGCCTTGGAAGGATTTCACCCTTTGTGACTTACAACCACACAGTAAGCAAGAACGACTGTGAATGAAGCAGTGAGGGGCTCTGGCCCCCACTCTGTCGCCTCCCTCTCAGAAACCAGAGGACCTTACAACAGGGGATAGCAAATCCCACTATTACTACCCCTGTGGGCAAGCAGCAGACCAAGGCTTTCTCCCCCTAGCCTGGGGACAAGGGCAGATTAGGGCAGAAATCAGTGACTCTTGGGGCCTGAGTGTGGCAAAGCTCGGATGTGAGCCACTACCACTTCCCACTTAAGCCCCAAAACCAAATCCATTAGGTGTAACGGCCAGATGGCTGAGTCCCCAGCCCCCACGTCAATATCAGATACTTCATTAACACAACTCTGGCCTGAAGCCAAATGGGGGGTAACCAAATTAGCCCCGAGGCATCCCTTAACTTAATTTTTATAGTTCTACTTTCAGGATAGTGTGTTTTCCTGTGACCTTTCTCTTCTCTCATGTGTTTCTGACTTTCCCTTGGGGAGCAGGAGGTGACGGAGCGCACAACACAGCAGCCACCACAGGAACCATTAAAACTCCCTCAGATTCCCCGCGTCAGAGATGCTTAGGGTAATTCATCTCTGAAAGCCACTTTTATCTCCACGGCCCCGACGTGTGGCCCTGCTGAGGGGGAGCTGGCTCACCAGGCGGCTCCTCTCAGTGAAACAACGTCTGCCTCCCAGCAGAGAGGAGCCTCTGGTCTCCATCCCCTGGGGGACCTCAGCATTTTCAGGCATCCTGTCTAGAGGAACTTTAGTAGAGCAGAGGAGACAGAGATGTAAAAGTGAAAAAGAAATCATGTGTGTGAACACAGTTAGTACAAAAGCCAGGGCTGGTGTTGTAATTACTGATGTTACCACCTGCTAACTTCTCATCAAAAAACAAAACAAAACAAAACAAAACAAAAAACCCAAGAGAGAAATGGCCGGAAAGCTGTGCATGAATGAATGAGGTGTTTGTCGGGGGCGGGAGTGGGGCTACGTGAGCACGTTGCGTGTACATGCAAACAAATTCAGCCTGAGAAACGACTAGAGCAACAGGGAAAATCCATCACCTGACAACGATGTTGCAGAACAAATAACTGTGACTTGCCCCACCTCAGCCTCAGGTGTGATCTATCATCACAGGCTACCTGTTTATCTTTTCTACGTGATTGCCTATCTTATGACATAAAAGTAATCATTCTTCCTCCTTTCCCATCTGCTGACCTACCATGGTTTTAAAAAGCTAAACTCACTGCAGGATGAAGGCGCTACATAATATGCCCTGTAACTAAACCCATTGAAATCAAAGGCCTACGGAGTCCCAGCCCTGTTTGTTCACAACCACAGTAAGGTCCTTTCACCTGGGGTTATACTCCGTCATCTTCCACCGCCCACCAGATATGTTCCAAAATCTAAATACATTCCAGAACTATAAAATAAAGGCTTCCTGCATCTAGCTGTCCCTCAGCCCGATACACAAGAGAAGCCTAGGGCCACTTTCACACCCCACCCAACACTGGGTATGAAACAGAGTAAATGGAGGAGCACATGCTGAAGCACTTAGGGAACATCTGACGGCAGAGAGAGAAGAAAGTGAGTCCGTTTAGGGTATTTACATCTGGGCCATTTCGTGAAGGGCCAAATAGCCCTAAACAACTGGTTAATTCTGGGTGGCACTTTTAATAAAAAGTTAAATTATACTTAGTGGGCGTGTTTTTAAACAAAGGGCAGACCGTGATGTAGCCACAGGTTCTAGGCCATGGTCATTGGAGATGTGAATGGGATGAAATCTGAAAAACCCTGCAACCTCCGGAACAGAAATATGGGTTAGGACCTGACCAGATAGATGGTATAAAGGGGTTAATCATAGCAAGTGACCTCAAGTTATTGCTACGTAAAAATTTTTTCAAGGATCCTGGGAATCTGGCAGTAATGGTAGTGGCAGTATAATTCTTGTCTCCCCGAATCCTTACATAAAACAGAGCAACCACATATCAAAACCGAAAACCCATGGATATATGTAAAAAAATTATTTTATAACGTATACCCCTCCAACCCCAAAGTACAAGTCGGTGAGGACAAAGCACAAACAACCGTGAGGTCTGCCTAGGGTCAGCACTTGAACGAGAGAAAGATGAGGGGCGCAGCAGGATGTCTTACAAACTTGAGAACTGGAGAGACCCAAGATACCTAACGGGAATTTGCTGGAAATGACAAAAAGCCAATCTGAGAGCAGCTTCTGAAGCTGGGAGAGGCTTTGCCCAGTTCAGTGTGTGTGAACGCACAGCGCCCATGGGAAGATCTGAAGGAACAAAGGCAGTCCGGCCACCAAGCCTCCTCTCCAGGAAAGAATCCACACTGAGAGGTTTCTGGGAGTGGAATCAGTGTTGAGTAAGACAGGGATAATTGAGCCAAAAAAAAAAGAGCACTTCCAGGCATAAAGGTAGGTGAAATAAACAGAGCCAGAAACATCAGAAAGCAAGCTACCATATTTTAAAACGCCATATATATTTTTAAAAGAAGAATAGAGCAAGTTCTGTGAAGTTAGAAAATCTCCTGAACCCTAAAAGTTCTAGAAAACTAATTTTACATAAAAACATGTAACAGATAAGTATCAAGATCACGTCACATACAAAATTACAATAAGAATTTTAAAAGAACAGAGGACAGAATAACACCTGTACAGAAAAAATGAAAGCATCCCCAAAAGACAGATCAAAAGCATAACCTTCTAATTTCAAAATGAGTTATATATCATAAAACAATAATGCATGAAAAATAACATGTCAGTATTACAAAAGATGACAAAGTAGGTGGTAGAACTCAGAAAATAATGTGAAATGAAATAAAAAATCAATTCAGAGACGAAAATTAAATTAGCAGAGTGCAAGAGCAAATAAACACAACTTAATGCCTTACAAGAAATAGAAGGTGAAAAGAGAAAATTTTTTTAAAATAAAAATGATGACACAACATCAAAGCTAGGCAAAGAAGATCCAACGTACAGATAACAAGAGTGACTGAAGATGAAAACCTAAGAAGTGGAGCAAAAAAAAATACTTAAAGCTATAATTCAAAAACAATATTCCTTACTGAAACTGGTTATTAAAAGAGTACTCTGTGTATCTGAGAATATTGACCCAGAATGAGCAATACCAAAGAATATTATCATAAAATCACCAAAACTTTAAAGAAAAAAATACTTTAGGCACCTAATAAAACAAGTGATTTATTAGAGAATAAAATTTAGATTATCATCAGAGTTCTTTACAATAATGCTTTATGCCAGAAGAAAATAGAGTAGCACATGTAATATTCCCAAGGTTAAAAAATATTATAAAAATCAAGAACTCAAAGAATATTGCTCCCATGAGTTCTTCCTAAAGACTCTACTCGAAAACAAGTTTCAGACAACCAAAGTGAGCAGGGATGTATCAGTACTGCTGTGAACATCAAACACATAGTGCTTATGGAAGTAAGACTAAGGACGAAACAGGAAAGGGTACCATATGTAATAGCAATAGGCTCAAAGAGGGTAATGGTGTAGATATAATACAACTCCAAGGAACTGTAGGAGAACGGAGGGGGTGTGTGTGTGTGTGTGATCTTTGCGTCAGATTTCAGGTTTTAGATTGATGATATTGTAGGAATATTTTTACTCTGATACTATTTTGTGTATAACAAAGAATAAAGCAAATTAGCAATCAAGAATATTCTAATTCTGTTAGAATGTCCTGGAGAACCAAGATTCTCCATGTGGAAAATGAGATACAGGTTAATATAGAAGACGCTAAATCTGAAACTCTGTAGTTCTGAAGATGAACTGGAAGTACCAGCTGGACATCAGGGGGTATTTTGTCATATTCATTTGTGTGTAGACAGACACACCGGTATATATTTCCTAGCTCTGTCCACTGAAGAACCCTAAAAACAATCACCAAACCAGTAGCTATACGGGCCTAGAGCCCTCAGATTGTGTAATCAAAATACCTTTTTCCAAAGAAACAAAGGTCTTGGAGAAAGTGGCCGCATCCAGGTCTGGGGAAGGCATATTTTGTCATACTGGATAGCAAAGAAGCAAAGGGACTCGGGAGGCTTACCGCCGACCAAAAATGTGATTAATTAAGAAGCAAAGGAACTCAGGAGACTTACCACTGACCAAAAATGTGATTAATTAGAACTCAAAGATATGTTTAAATTCAAGGATTCACATCATATTCAAACAACTAATTGGCCAGCTTTACAGGATGATAGAGAAATAATTCATTATCTCGAAAACTGTACATAAGGGGAAAGAATTGAGCATTTATCCTACTTTTCCTATATGGGTAACCAAGTAGTAAATGAGAGGAGGCAGGTCTTTATAAATGCATTCCAATTAATAAATAAGAAAAACAGGTATAATTTTAGTACCATTATTTTGAGCCTCCCAATAAATAAAGGGACCTGGGCATTAAGCTTCAACAACTACTAACATCAAAAAGAGAAAACAATAATCAAACATCGATCACAGAGGTAGAACGGGCACTGCTCCATTCCTTAAAGAGTTGAGACAGACGGTAGAAATGTTTTAACCTCGCAGTGGCTACAATGTGTACCTTATTTTCATTTCACCCTAATAAAGAGAACAATTTATTAATTTTCATTATGTATTCCAAAAGGGTTACTTTTTCCAATTGACAATAAAGGATGGCGTTGTGTGCCTTATGGATGATGAATGGTTATATTTACTTGGCTTTCAGTCATGACTGCGGGATTAGTGGGACCTATGATGGCCACCAAAAGCATTCGATGCACTGCGGGTCCCCTCAAGTTCAGCTCAGTCAACAGACAGGGTAAACTTCGTCCCAAGGGTCAGAATCAAAATGGCACAAAAGACCCACCTGAGCCATTGGGTGCTCTTCCGTGGTGCAACGACCCAGGCCTTCCACCTGAGGCAGGTCCTTATTAATGGGATTGATAGCGGTAGTTGAGAATTAATTTCCCTTTGTGTAGCTCTTTCTTTGCATCTGGTTGGGCAGACGAGATGGCGTGGCAACAGTAATAAAACCAGCACAGTCACTGTCTAGCCCACGTTTTTCTTTTTAGCACTGTGCTGTATATTACTAATTGATTTGTTTCTTCTTGGAGGGCTCTGCAATATACTTAAAATGAAACCGAGTGCTTAATAAATTTTTCTTTACTCAAATGTCTATAACCAATCAGTATTTTAATGTTTGTGGGTTCTTCATACAATTTAGATGTGAATGAATATTAAACTAGGCTTCCAGTGTGCGGTGTAAGTAATAACAACATAAAGAAGTGGTTTTTTTTTTCTTTCATGAATGAGTTTTAACACAATAGTATTTTTTGTTTTGTTTTTAACATATGAGAAGGAGAAAGAGCCGGGCTTCCCCCTGCCCCTGCCCCAGTCCAGGCTCTTCCTCGGGGTCCATGTTATCCTGTCTGATGCCAAATGTTCTAAGCCCGTTGCTTAGGTCATCCTGTCACACCAACAAGAAGGCTGAGTGGTAGGTATTGTTACCTCCGTTTGTTCCTCTTAGGAAGCTGAGGCTCAGAGAACCTACACAATTTACCCTGATCTTGCAGTTCACCCTGAGCCAAGTCTAGGAGGAGAAAACTTGACCCATCTGGATCCACAGCCCACGCCCCGCCTCCTGCTCCGCCAGATGGCTCCACCTGGCCAAGCAGTAGAAGCCCGGTGTCTCTGGGAATGTCTTAGAACCTTCAGAACCAAGTTAATCTAGGCTGAAGTTATTATATATATGGTGCCACACTCATCTGATCCAGGGAAAAATACGTATATTAATTCTTTAATTACTAGGACTAAATTGACGAATTAAACTGCCATGCATCTACCCAGGTCGATGAGGCTGAGGCCGTCCCCAGGTCTGGGCCGCTCGCTGTAGGCGCAGACCGGGCCTGCGGAATAGCCGTCGAGGAGCGGAGGTCATGGGAGGAGGAGGATTTTCAGCTCCTTTTCTGAGCTCTTCTTTTTCTGTTACCCCTACCCTCGTCCCCAGCTCATTAAGTTTAAACTCCTAGGTGTGGCTGGCAAGGGACCCATCCATATGCACAGACACTGCTCTGGCCACATTTTCTGTTGTTGGCAATAGCACCGGCCTTGGGTGTAGGCAGGAGTCATTGACACAACTCACATTTTTAGAGTTTTGAACTTTACAATGACCTTTCATACCCCTTGCTTCCTTGAATCCTAATGCCGATCCAGGTCCCACAATCAGTAAGTGACGAAGCTACCCCCAAACCCAGATGTTCTTGCTGATTTCAAAACCTGTGTCCTTGCCATCTCACCCACCCCGTCCCCACACCCCCTGCACTGCCCACTCCTAGGATCTGGGCAACAGAGCACTTCTGCTAAAATGTCTTCAGTAAAGAGGGAGAACTTTGAATTGACACATTACCCCTTTATAATACAAATAGATCAGAAAAGTAGCATTCAGCCCTGCACATCAAAGATGAATGGATTCGTCACCTTCTTGCCCTTGAAACAGGCTTCAGAAACCAAACAGAAATCGACATCTTCACCTGAAAAAAAAAAATGACACCAAGAAAAGTATGGAGCACTCAGTGTCCAGTAGCTGTATGCTCCAGAGGCCCAGTTAGAACTTCAGCCCCTGACCTCGGGGTCAGGGCGGAGTCACCAAAGCCCACTCCAGCTGGTCCAGTTTTCAGACTGTTAAGATGGCCCGGTGTAATCTCAGTCTGATTGCTTATCATTAGTAGCCCAAATTAACCTTTCATTTTTGCATCATTAAATTACTTGAAAGTTTTCCAAAAATTTTCACTTTAACGGTTTACTGAACAAAGCTATATATGCCCAAATTAATCTTTCCATAATTTTCTATAGGTGGAATTTGATTTAATCTCTTTAAAGGGAAGTAATTTCTTCAATCCTCTAATGAGATTTTTGTATTTGAAGTAAAAGCCATTTATCAAGAATACAGTTTTTTTAAGTTTTTATAGGTTATTAAAAATGTTAGCATTCCAGCCAACACGAAATCTGACAACTCCCCAAGATACAGCCTGGCTCAAAGAAAGAAAGTATGAAAGGAAATGGCCCGGGGCGGGGGCGGGGGGGTGTGCTAAGTGTTCCGGAGGCACCCCCAGAAGGTCATCTAAGGACATGGGGTGCCCCAGGTGAGGACGGAGCCCCAAGCAGTGGGGAGGGGCTTGGAAAAGAAGGGTGTGCACCAAAGACAGTGTGACCAGCTCCCCCACTTTTTACACTGTTTCATGGAGAGCCCCAAAGCTGCTTTCATTGCATTTCTAAATCCAAATGGTTATGACCAAGGAGGCTGAGCCCTGCTGAGGCCTGACATACAGATCAAGACACTAGCTGGAGTACCAGTCCCTTCCTCATCCCTCCACTGTCCTGGGTCCCTGGAGTGAACTCTGTGGCTAGCCCACTCTTTCGATCTTCTCCAAGCCATGAGGATCCTACGTGAAGACGCCGAATCTTTGGAAGCAGGTCAGAGGCGGTCACACCAGCACCATGCCTGTTGTTCGCCCAGCCCTGCGCTGGGCTTGACGAGAAACCCGGAAAGCACTCAGCCACGGCCTACACCTGTCTCACCTGAAACGGATCTTCTCCCCCTCCTCGAACGCACACAGAATTTTTTAATCATCCTATATCGTAGCTGATTGCACCCTTTTGGCTTCCCATAGTAGGCCGTGAGCTTCTCAATGCCAGGGCCTGAGTCTGCTCCACCTGTGTCACTCACCTGCTCCATCTCTCGTCTGACCCAGGGCCTGGTGTGGAGCTGATCCTCGGTAGCAGTTTCCAGGTTGAATGACTGAGTAGTGTCTCTTGCCCCGATCTTGGTGCCATCTTGGAACATTAGGGTCAGGGAGCAGACAGCCTGGGGGGCAGCCCAGGGAGGCCCATAGAGGAGAGAGGGCCAGGCCAAGTGAGTGATTGTCTTTCCTCTTGTGCCACAGTTCACTGGCTGTTCACCACGTGCGGGGCCAGTGGGCCCCATGGCCCCACGCAGGCCCAGTGCAACAACGCCTACCGGAATACCAATCTGAGTGTGGTGGTGGGCAGCGAGGGCCCACTGAAGGGCATCCAGACCTGGAAGGTGCCAGCCACCGACACCTACAGGTGCGTATGGGGCAGGGGGAAGCTGAGGGGTAGATTCGCCCTCCTGAAGAGGACTGGGGTCCTGCCTATGAGTGCACGTCCCCGGGGTACCTGGGTGGCACACCAAGGTTCAGAGGCCACAGACTCTAGCCTACGGCAAGGTTCAAGGACTGGAAATGGGGAGATAGGAGATAATGGAATATGGCAGCAAAGGAAGACGCATCCTTGATCCCCATAGACTATTTGTGGAGATGATACACACGCGTGAACCAGCTTTAGAACATTTTTTATTTTATTATTTTTTAATTATAATTATAGCGGGCAATTCTTTGAATATTACTTGACGTTGTTCCAGTGAGGCAGTGCATGTAAAAATGTTTAGGAAACAAAAGTATGATGCATGTGAAAGATGACGTTCTTATCCGTGAGCCTCCTTTCCTGGGACTTCACTATTCTCAAGTAACTGTTCTCAAAACCTTGTCTCATATCCAACCCCAAGCCTTGGTATCCCACTAGAGCAAAGCCAGGCTGAAGGGAGGCCCGACGCCCCGGGCCACTTCGAGATCATGGCGCCCGGCAAAGCTCATGGTAGAGCTCTGACCAGCGGCTCTCATCATGGAGCCGACATCGGGGTGACTGGAGACCCGGTTGAAACACAGATTTGCTGCGCCCGCTCTTGGAGCGTCGGCTTTTGTAGATTTGGAGTGGGGTCCTCAAGTCAGAATTTCTAACGAGTTCCCAGCTGATGCTGTTGTAGCCCTGGAGAACCACTGAATTAGGTCAGTCCCCTGACCATGGTCCTCACACAGCTCTGCAACATGGGCAAGGACAATACTGCAGTCCTCACTTTACAAGTGAGGACACAAAGGCTCCGAGGGTCAGGAGCCTCTCACAGGCCAGAAACCTCCTCCAGCCCTGGAACTTCCAAGGCACGGCTTCTCTTTGGCCCTCTCCGCCGCACAGCCAGGCTGTTCAAACCGCAGGCGTCATAACCATGCCCTTGTTGGGGCGAATGTCCCCCAGAGGCTGCATACGGTGGGCAGTAAGCTCTCCAGCCCCTCCTGCAGCTCCCAAGCCCCAGCACATCCTCAGCCCCCTGGGAAGAAAGGAAGCCTCTCAGGTTGCCCTGTTTTCTGTGGTGGTCCCACTCCTGGGACCTCAGGGTAAAAGCATTTCGGGGGAGAGCCCTAAGTGCTTTTGAAACGACATCCTGGGCAGGAATGCAATTACAAGGGTTAGCTGCAATCACATTAGCCGCTCGAGGTCCCGCATGTTCCCAGTAAATGGCCAAAGACACGCAGCCACTACTGACCCCAGCACCCCGCGCTGGCCAGGGCTCCCCTTCCTGCCCAGCTGAATTTCTGTGCGTCATCCACTGTCCCAGGGCAGGAGGGAAGGACTCCTGGAGTGAAGGGGGTGACGATTTGTTGAGGATCCACTGGGTATCTCTCCTCCTTTTAGTAAGGAGGCCGTGTTGTTTATTACTGACGTTCCCTCGCTCCCATGTGAGGGAACTGGAGTCAGAGAAGCTTTGAGCGGATTCAAGGCCACGTGGCCAGAGACAATGTAGCCAGGAGCAGACTGGCCCCACAGACAGTAGTTTCCAACTTTTCTGCTTCCGAGATCTTTTTTCTGACTTCCTCAGAGGCACTCCATGTTTTGAAAGATTTTGCCTGCCAGACAAACTGCACTATTAAATAATAATTAATTCATTTTCCCATTTGTTGTTAGTTAGAGCTATGTCTAAGCCTAGCTAGGTTTCCGATTTGCATGAATTGCCACAGTGCCGCCACACTGCGTCGACATAAGCCCCCACTGGAGAGCTGTTTCCACTTCTCCCTTTGGAATACTGAGCCTAGTTCGCAGCCCCCAGCATTGCCTGGTGAGTGCCCTTTGAAAACATATACAAGGAGCCATTTTTCTATTAAGGTAGAACACTGTGAAGTGCCCACATTGGTAAAGGGACACTGTAAACTGGCCCGAGATAGCCCCATGTCAACGTGGAAGAATCAGAACCGAAAAGCATTGGGCCGGGGTTGCTGTTGGGTCTTTGTGTTTTTACCAGTTGAAAGCTGTGACAGATACAGTCATCCTTCTGTATCCCAAGAGGACTGTTTCCGGGACTGCCTAGGGATACCCAAACCTGAGAATTCTCAAACCCCTTACACGAAATGTCACAGTATTTGCATATAAACTACACACATCCTCCTGTATGATTTAAATCATCTCTAGATCACTTACAATACCTAATATAATGAAAATGCTTGCAAATAGTTGTATTGTTTAGGGAATAATGACAATAAAAAAAAGTCTGTACGGGCTCAATACAGATGTGACCATTCGCAGGCCTCGCTACCTACGAGTGGTACACATCACCAACAAGGTGACATTTTTCCAAATATTTTTGATCTGCAGTTGGCTGAATTTGCATATGTGGAACCCACTTGTTAGGGAGGGTCAACTGTTTCTGACTTTCACTTCATCCTGGATGAGGCTCTGGGCTTGGATGTTAATGTCTACTGTCCACATTACTTAGCCTTCAAAGAAGCAAAAGTTTAATGATTTGCCTATTAGACCACATCGAAATGTACCCAAGTCAGAATATCCATGTTGAGAAGTCAGGTGCCCTTTTTCTGGAAGAAATACAGTTTTTTCCTATTAACTAAATTTTATTTCATAAGTGCAGCTCATCTGGCAAAATACATATAGGACACATGAGAGGACGTGAGAAAAAGTTCTTGGAAACACAGGGTTGGGAGCATTCCTCCC